>OMLM01012766.1:22076-36073 GCA_900302695.1 Helostoma temminkii
ACAAACTTTTTTTTTTTTTTTTGAGTACAAGTATAATATTTTTTAATATTGAATATATATCAATACTGTAATTCCTTTGCTTGTTGTATGTACATCAACCTGTCCAGACGCTGCACATCAAAACAAGCCGTCAGGCTCAATCTGACACATTCGTGCCGCTTAATGAAACCCATCTTTCTCCCTCCGTGTGGCACAGATCGAGCTCGCCATCCTGCGCTTCCCGTACGACTCGTGGGGCACGCCCTTCCAGCAGCTGAAGCAGGTGGTGGAAGAACCTTCGCCCCAGCTTCCTGCCGACAAGTTCTCCCCAGAGTTTGTGGACTTCACCTCTAAATGGTACGTCTTGTTCGATTATAACATGCTTTGTCGTTGCACTTTCAGCAGAACAGCAAATAGACATCATCTATCGTCAGTCTGTGTATGCTCCAAATCTATTTCTATTATTTACACAACCACAACTTTCCAACAATCACATGTGTGACCGTTGGGCAGATAATCCTGTAAATCTGTTCTCAGCGTCGACCAACAATTGAGAACTGAAATGAATATCCTTTTATGCATCGTGGACGAATCAGGAATCAGACTGAAACCATAAAAACTGAGGCAGCACAGTGCGAGACACATAGAAATGTGACTTTGAAAAGGTGTGAATTCATACAGAGAATACTCTGTAATATCAGGAGGCGATATTACCCTTGTAAGTAAACTGTAGATGTGCAGTAGAGATTCTTCTGGTGTCGGCCCTGTGGACTGGCTTAGAGCCGACCCAGATTTGCATGTAGCTGTGAAACAGAACAGTTATTTCAGTTAAATTTGTGAACAGGGACATGTGCTGTGCCGGTCTAAGTGTATACTGTCAAAAGTGGATTTTACCTGCACATGAGACACTTAAAACAACAGCAGGGCCTAGTTTCTGATCCCTCATGTACCTAAGGTTTAACCAGTTTCCTTGGTCTCTAGAAGCTGACTGGACATGGTTCAGAAAAGTACACACTTATTTATACACCGATCAGGCTTAACATTATGACCACCTCCTAATATTGTGTTGGTCCCCTTTTTGCTGCCCAAACAGCCCTAAACCAACGAGGCATGGACTCCATTAGGCCCCTGAAGGTGTGCTGTGGTATCTGGCACCAAGACATTAGCAGCAGAGTATTTATGTCCTGTAAGATGTGACGGATCTGACTTGTTTGTTCAGTACATCCTAAAGGTGCTCGATTGGTTTGAGATCCGGGGAATGTGGAGGCCAAGTCAACACCTCAAACTGGTTGTTGTGCTCCTCAAACCATTCCTGAACCATTTTTGCGTTGTGGCAGGGAGCTTTGTCCTGCTGAAAGAGGCCACAACCAGGGAATACCATTTCCATGAAAGGGTGTACATGGTCTGCAACAGTGCTTAGGTAGGTGGTACAAGTCAAAGTAACATCCACATGGATGGCAGGACCCTCTGTTTCCCAACAGAACATTGAACAATGATGCTCTGGGCACCGGCTTGCCTTCTTCCCATAGTGCATCATGGTGCCATGTGTTCCCCAGGTAAGCAACACCATTCGCTCCTCACTTGCATCCGTGAATCTTGCCTGCCCATGACCCTGTCGTCAGCTGCAGTTTTGGAGATGCTCTGACCAGTTGTCCATCCATCACAATTTGGCCCCTTGTTAAACTTGTTTAAATTCTTATGCTTGCCTATTTTTCCTGCTTCACATCAACTTTAAGCACAAAATGTTCACTTGTTGCCTAATATGTCCCACTTCATCTGTCAATGGTCATAATGTTATGCCTGATCGGTGTATAAGGTCCCACAGTTTCTCCCTTCGTCCGGGCAAAAATTAAGTCATGAAGTCAAAGGACCTCTACAGTAACATTTAGAGGGGAGGCACAGATCGGGACAGTGGAATTCAGAGTGAAATGAAGGAAGTCTGGAACCTTGGGTGGGAATCTTGGGATCTTGGGTGGAAAAACTTCAGTGGTCCTCTGGAAGGATGTGAGAACCTCACAGAAAGACGACCACCTCACTACACTCCATCAATCAAGGCTTTATGGCAGAGTGGACAAACCAGCATTTAAAAGACTGAGGCATAACTGCATGAGGACGAAGATCCTGTGAAGTGATGACACAAAATTAAACCAAGCATCACCTGCTAATGTCGTCTCTACAGTAAAGCATGGTGGTGGCAGCATCATGCTATGGGGCAGGGGTGTCTAGTCCTGGTCCTCCAGGGCCTCTGTCCTGCTTGTTTTCCAGTTTTCCCTGCCCTATCCACTGCTGCTGACCTGGTTCAGGTGTGTTCAGGCGATCAGAAGCTGTACGTGCAGGGCTGGTTGCAAAACAGGCAGGACAGGGCAATCTGCTAAAGGGGGCGTAGGGAGATTGACAGATGTTGATAAGCAAAAATCCAATCAAAATGACTGATACTGTAACATGTAAAAAGCGAAGGAAAGTTTCTGTATGTGATTATATGACTGTTGCACTGTTGAGATAGTACAGAGTAGAAGCGCTGTCGTTTGAACAGTGTTCTGGATTCTTAACAAAAACAATATTGTGGTTTACTTCATCAGGTCCCTTGAGAGTTAAGAGTACAGGTAACGGCACCAATTTACTGGAAAATACTCTTGTTTTTAGTATAATAACTGTGACTCATAATGTTTGAACGTGTCCTTTCCCAGTTACTGTGAATCCAGTCTCTGGTGACTGTTTCCTGTGGTTTGAATGTTGGGAAACAAAACAATCTCAGATCAAAGTCTTCAGGCTGTTCAGAAAAAGTCTCTGCAGACAAAAAGAATGATGATCATCGATGAGTTACATTTGTATTTGTGAATTAATATTGATGTTTTTTTGCCTCTGTAGCTTAAAGAAAGTTTCCAAAGAGCGGCCGACTTACACAGAACTCATGGTGGGTGTTGGATTTTTCATTCCTCTCACTTTTTATCAGAATTGTCTGTTTCAGTCGATTAGATTCATGCACTTTGTACTACTCCTAATGTGACACTGGAGGGAGCAGTAAGACTGTTATTTCCAGGCCGGCCATAGACAGCCGAGACGCTTCAGTGCTCATTCATCATTTGTTATAATACACAGAACTGATATTCTAATGAGATCTACTTACATTCAGTTAACTTTATGATCCTCCACAGCAACATCCCTTCTTCACCTCCCACGAGGCCAAAGAAACCGACGTGGCTAGCTTTGTGAAAGTCATCTTGGGAGACTGAGGTGCCGCGCTTGCAGAGGAGTGGAGGGAGGATCTGTTGGAAAGAAAACAAAAAATACAACAAACAAAAAGCACCAAACGCAGCCCTTGTTACCTGCAGGACCCCATCCTTTCTCTCCAGAATCTGACAGACGGAGCCCAGAGGAGAATCTGACAAAGCAGAGCGGCAAGTTTGTCCCTGCCCCCACTTGGCCTCCATGTCCTCTTTACATTACCTGCATGGGGTTGGGTGAAAGAGACAGGTGACTTACACATAATCTGGAATAATTTAACATGTCTGTATGCAAAAACTCCACCTCTGGTTAGATTTGTCCCACCTCTGTGCGCCGCCTCCTACTCAAACATTGTTATTAGTCAGCAAGTCTATTTTCCCTCTTTTTGCTGAAAAACAAAAGTGAAAATAGGTGCAGATTATATGAAAAAAATATGAATGATATAATGCTATCTATGTATAATCTAAATGTTTGTATACTCCAAGCAAATGTTGCATCAGTTTATTAATTGACTGCATGTACAGAATATATGTACTGGGCTCAGATGGCCAGTGAGGAACAGTTGTAGAGTCCCATTGTTGAAGACCTACAGACCTCTCTTCAAGCCCCTGCTAGTGGTCACAAATAGGTACTGCACTTCAACTGCTTCCCCTTAATTACAGTGGAGGTCTACTACACATTTTGGGCTCTGGCTGCCTGTGAGTGTGTTTAGTTGTGTGTGTGTGTGTGTGTGTGTGTGTGTGTGTGTGTGTGTAAACTGGTGCCTGTCGTGTGTGCGTGTGTGTGTTCACAGGGCTGCACGATTCTGGATGAAGGATCTGCCTGGGTGAAATTTAAGACCATATGCACAGTGCATACACAGCAACAGATGCCCACTGTGGGATGAACAGAATTACATGTGCGTCTGTGCCCACTTACATTTTAAAGGGCTGTAGATCTAGAGCTTCAGGGCTTGGTCACACTAGAATTTCTCAAAGTCCTGCACTTAAAATCTTTTCAGCAACATTGATCAGAAGTCAGAATTAAGTTGTGCTTGCTCTAAACAGCCATCCTGTTAATACAGTCATTCAAGAGATCCTGCAAAAAAGACGCATTCTTTGCAAGTGACTGGAAGCAAAAAAACCAAAATCAGTCTGAAGGCTACAACCTTCTTTATGCTACACTTCTCCACTGCGACTCAACAGAGAAGAAACACAAGCAGTGAATTCCACATCAATAAAACGTTAACTTTGGATGTGTTGTGAACAAAAGCTTCAGCAAAGGATCGATTCATGGCTCGTACGAACAGAATGAATGATTAAAGCGAGAGAAATCTATCACATTAGCACCATCGAAAGGCTCGATTATGCACAAAGTGCCTTGATGGTGAGTAGAAAGTGTGAAAACAGACTATTTCATCTAAAGGCATTTCTTCACAGCTGTTCAGGACTCGTCAGACACAGTCCTCCATTCACTTTCATATTTGAAAAGGTGTGCGGTTGGACCCGACGAGCCCTTTGTGTGAAGCGTACTGATGCCTTTCGCTCACAGACATAACATTAGTGACTTGCTTTGTCTTGCCGTTCAGATCCAGTCAGTCGTGCAGCCCTGCGTGACATGATCAGTGAGGTGTGTGTTGACATTGGGGGTCAGTTGTGGGAGAAGATTTCCCATTTTCTCCTTGTTGTCTGTACTGAGCCAATCACAACCCTCTCCACTCCTTGTTTCACATGAAAAAAACTGGATATTATTACTATTATTATTATTAATATTATATTAATTATTATTATTTAGATCCAGGTTTTTTTCCCCAAACACATTTACTGCAGTTCTTCTTATTTATTACAACTGCTGTTTTCCCTCTGAAAACTTGACCGATCCATTAGAGACTTTTCTCGTGTGTTTGTGTGAGCTGTGTACGTTTTTGTCGTGTTCCTCTTGGCTCAAACACGTAAAATGCTTTTAAACTGTAACTCGCAAGCCTTCTATGTGCCTCTCTATACGAAACGACTAAGGAAAATGTGTTGTTATAAGGATGGTGCGGGGATCTCTGCCTCTCCCATCACATCACCTTTCTCTCTGCTCGCAGTCTGCATGTCATCGTAGTCCCACTTCCTCGCTTTTGTGTTTACTGGTTGTAGATCGAGCTCGAGATCGTCCGTACTTGTCTCTGTCGTTGCCTTGGTTCTTTAAATTTTTCGTTGTGGTTTCCGATGGCGGGAAACGACGGGCTGCCCCCGTAAAGCTGACACCTGTAGTTGTACTAGTACTACTCTAATGGCAAAACGGGGAAACTTGAAATACTGTATGTGGCAGGACGGCAGTCTGTTATCACAGCTGGAGAATTCACATCATCTTCTTGTCTGGAAATAATTAGCGGTTTATCTCTTTATAGCTTTAATTTCTTCCGTTTCTACTCAGTCTCCTCAGCTGTGAAGTCGTTTCATTGTTGTTTCGAGGCCCAATCTGTGACGTCTAACAAGACGGATGAACTCTGATGGGACTTAACTTTTTACCATCACCTGTAAAGCCCATGGGACGCTGCCACCATGTAGAACTTTGACATGATTATGAATGTGTCAAATACAGTTTATGCATCGTTTTAGTCAATGTTTCATAACATCTACATTGCATAGTACAGTGTAGCCCCATCTTGTGCCTCTCATGTATTGATTGATGACATTTGAGTCATGGTGCTAACTCTCTGACCCTGTGACGCACTACATGCTGACTGTTTCTGGATTTGTTTTTAAAACACTCACGCAAATTCTGAATGTATTTCCCAAATCCTCATAGAGTCTTCTAAGTGGTTGGAGTCCAAAACAATCCAGTTCATTCTTGGAAAGTTATCATTTTAGTCTGTTTATTCTGTCGAAGATGACTCTTCGAGGATTCGGGAAACACCTTCAGATTCCGGGTGAGTGTTGTAAAACGAATGCACAGGGTTGGAGATTTAGCGCTGTGGTTCAAGTGTGTGTAATAGTATATGGAAGGCACAAGCTAGGGTTAAATACAGTATACAACCTAAACCTTAAACACATGGTGCCTTGCAATCCCAACGGTGTAACAAATATTTAAAAATGGTGTTCAGATTATTTAAGAACAGCTTAATACAGAGAATAGTCTGGTTGTTTTAAGTTGGACACGGTCCTAAATGGTTAATACAGGGATAAACACTTCACAATCATTGACTTTATGATCACATGTGGGCAGCAAAGTGTAAACGCAACGTTAACACATGGTCACCTTGTTAAGAGACACGTTGGAAAACAGTTCATGCTTCCTGCAGAAGTGGAGCAAAAACCCCAGTCTGTCCTGAGCAGTTAGATTTTTGAAACGCCGTCGCACTAGACGGTAGAGCGACCTACAACTGAACCACTTCCTCCTTCCATCAATAATTACAATAACCAACGTATTTATAAAGACGAACAACATTAAATTAATTTAACTTTGATCTTGGTGGTTTTGACACTGTAATGTTTGGTTTCACTCGCTTCCTTCCTCTTTAGCGTTCTACAGCGCCCACTACAATGTTGGAGAGCAACAACGCAAACAAAAACAGGGTTTGCACAACACGCCCGTAGAGGAGCTTGCACACGTTGTGCAACTGCAGGAAGCATGTTCCAGGTTTTCAGCTCAAACAGAGAATCAGAGAATTGGCACGAGTCATGTTTTCGGCCATTCAGTGAAGCTAAGGCCCACTTTGACTCTCCTTTCAGTTCAGTGTGGTATCAACCAACTATCTGTCTCCTTTGCTGCTAAAGGCTCCATTATGCTTTAGGCAGGTAGTTTTTGGTAGATGTATCAGAATAATTTTTCCTGTGAATTGATGAGAGAGATGAGTCTGAACCAAAACCAGAACAACGAGCTGATCGTAGACATTTTACATTACATATCGTCATTGGATGCAGTTTTTGAAAATTCCGTTAGTTCGACTTTAAACCTTTAAACTACACAATTATTATGCAGATACCTGTAGTTTACGTGTTCAAACATTCACAGATTGGACTTTTATGAAACTGCTAAGTGCTAATGATGAATAATTAATTCGTTTTCATGTGTCTTGCTGTTTTACCGTTTGAAATAGACGCCGTGTACTCGGTCCAGTACTGTCCGCGCTGTCAATCAGCTGTTGTGTGAACAGACAGTCCACCTTCCTTTCTCCCTTCACACCATAATCTGCTCCCTGCTGGGCTTAGGCCCCACAGGCTTCACTTTACTGTCCACAATGTTCACTTACTAACACAAAACCTTCTGCCTTATTCACCTTTCTTCTGTCTTCATTTGATTGTCACCGTCGTCCATCAGCTCCTCCCATCGTAGTTACTGTTTACAGTAATGAAACCTGCTGCATGTCCTTTATTTTACTCCAGTAAGGACATGATTTTCATGCTTTCCGAGGTCGGTGGCAGACGAACCTCACTGCAAGTCATCAGATAGAGGACATTAAGACATTACGACTCCCTCATTAGTACATTTCTGTGCTAAAGACGGAAATAAACTCCTGAGAAGCTCTAATTACCTTTAGTGTTTTATTGCATGATGAAATTAGCAAAATTCAAGTCACACTTTTTCTTAGCAGAGTTTAAATGTTATTTGGATGCGGCGTAAGCCAGCACTGTCGTGTTCATCCTGCATGGTGATTTCTTTCCTCCAGAAAAGGCCCTGGCGAGTCCCTGACGGTCTCATGATGAGCAGTGTACCAGAGTCGTCTTTGTTTATCAGATAATCAGCATAATTTTCACTAATTTAGCAAATGTGACCAAATAAGTCTCAGCAGTTCGGGAGGGGGACAGTATGTGCAGACCTCCTGCTGCTCAACAAGCATCCAGGAGAGAGACACTGACATCCCGACTGAAAATCACTTATTCATCATCACATGCATGGCAGCGATTTAGGTGTGTGTAGTATCTGTAGGTGTTTTAAGTGCCTAAGGCCTCAAACATAGTTTACGCAAGATCGCGGACGCGAATGACGACGTGTGTCCAAATGTGCATCCTCAGTGAATAGTCAAGGTACGATGCTGCATACCTGTAATCTCTGTCCACAAGGGGGCGATAATATCTTCATGAAAACTGTGGTAAATGAACATGGTGTTGAGGATACTGTTGTAGCTGCTGCACAGAAGAGAGAAAAAGAGGAAACGGAAGCATTGGGATGTGTGATCACTGATCGCTCAGTGATCGGGTGGGGAATTCATCTCTCTGGTTCAGGAGGAATACTTACAATGTGCTCTCAGTAACTCTGTGAAGCCAGTTACTTGGAGAGGAAGTACCCTAGGAAGAGCGAGTCATCTTCCCTTTGCTGTTCCATGCTGTTGTTCTCCTCGCAGCTCGCACTTATGACGCGTTAGGATTTTCTGGTGACACACTCAAGAACGCAACAATGCCTAAAAATCGACCGCGTGTAGCTTAAAGCGTCGGCATCCACGTACTTGGGTGAATTGCGTTTGAGGCCTAGCAATGCATTTCTCCGGTGTACATTTACAATGAAATACTTTTCCGTCTTTGTGAATTATGCTTAAACACTGTTTTTGTCCTTCGGTTCCTCTCTGAGACACACTGACACTGCACGTTGCTGTGATGTTTTGCACTGCACTGAGGAGCCATATCACGCAGTCACAATATGAGTGTATTAACTGTAAAAACAAAAATATAGGTCACTGAGCATATGAAAGGTTGCAGTCTGTCTGTGTGGACGTCGTTTGGGTTCAAGCAAGGAGTTCTTGGAGGTCTGTTTGGAGAAGCAAGGTTCTGACTGTAACTGTAATTTCTCAAATATGACCTAAACTAGTTTTCTCATTTCCTTTCCTGCGACATTTGTGCGTTTCTTGGTGCGTCAGCGTTGCCTTCTCACTGACACTAAACTCATATGGGACATATGGGACACATGCTAAATGTGCTTTAATTATTAATTTAACATTATTGTTTCACACGACACCATTGTTTCCCAGGCAGTGTTCAAACAATGAGCTGATCACAGATGGAAAATATTAGTATGTATAGCTAAATTATTACTAAGTACAAATTGCAGCACAAAACCAAAACAAAGCATTTTAGTTTCTATTTATTTAATTAGTTTAATTACAGCATTCCAAATTTGCAATTGGCTAACGATCCTTCGACGGTAAATGGTAAAGTATGGTAGCACTTTACAGCTTGGTACTAATGTAAAAAGCTGATAGTGGGCTAATATTTCATAATAATAAGATAATAGCTGGATAAAATCTAGATGATGACAAGTTAATTGGGGTTTTATGGCCTTTACTGCAAACATTGCTTAATATGGCTTCACTTCTGCGGAGTCGTTCATTTTTATCACTATAGATATTACCATAATTAAGCAGAACCCAGTAGTTTTGCATTTTACAATTTATTTTTTATTGTTATTACATAGAAACTACCACATGTGTTTGCGGGTACATGTAATCACAGATGCTAATTGGTTCCCACCGTGTTACCCATGTAACACCAAAGTATATCCAATGCTTCTACACAGCTTTTACCTGGTTATAACTTTATTATGATGATATTACTTTGTTTTTGTTGTTGACATAATAACCATGTTACATTGTTAGTGACAAATAATAATCCCTTATTAGGTATTACTGTGCTGTAACGCTGTTAATACCAAGCTGTAAGGTAAAGTTCTACCATGGTGTACTAATTTATTAATCTAGTCAGTTTAGTATATGCTAATGACAGGTTTGACAACATATTGTCATTAAGTAATGTTTGTTTCAATTGGGAAAAACATGCTGACTGAAATTTAATTTGTAATTTTTTTGTTTGCCAACAGATTTTTTTTGTTTATTTGGCATAAGTTTCATTAATATCCGTCAACCCATATTTCAACATTCCCAGTTAGTACAAAATTCTAGTACTTAAACTATTTTGGTAAAGTATAGAGCATGCAGTATGGAGGAGGGAGAGTGGTGGGAAGAATACACCATACAAGTAATTATTACTACTGTACATTTGATTTTTTCCTACAGTTTATTTGGAACCAAGAAACATTGGATATTTTGAGGTTTATTTGAGAATTTACAGCATCTGCATAAAAATAAACAACGTTAAACTGATTTCTGGTGAGTCAAAACTCTTCATCGTTTCAGAACCGTTACTATTTGATGCTCTTGGAACCTTATAACGTCACACTCACAGGTTTATTACCTCTGCTCAGCTTCTGGTCACGAGTGACTCATGTAATCAACAGTAATGAGAAACAAGTCCAATCACGTCGCCTGGTGTTTTCCTGTATGTGTGTGTTCCTCTGTTCCTGTCAGGGAAGATAAAGGATCGAGTCTCATTGCTCACACAGTTTCTTTTTAAAACTGCATCAAGAAAACGTGTTTCTCTGTTTGTCTCCACTTGTCCACATGTCTGCTTGAATGTTGGAATTCCCGGTCGACCAGTCTATTTGTGGCCTGCTCTCACCTGCTGAGTCCTCAGTCACTGGGGGTTATTGGGGACAGGACGTCCGAGTGGAAACTGTCTTTCTCGGATGATTATTGTCACATCCCATAATGATTTCCCCCTTAAACCTTTACTTTATCCGAGTGCCTGACAACAGGCGCGTATTTCTGGTTGATGTGCCGGTAACATGTTTTTAAGTCAGAGATGTGTGGCTCAGAGAGAATCAGAGGAAATTTTGCTCACCTTCATCCTCATCCAGAGAACATGTCAGCAGATGAATCAAACGGGGGGTCGCTTCCAGCCCTTTACGAAGTGTGTTTTGCCAGATTATATTGAATGTAACTCTGTTGTTTGTGTGTGAACCGTGCTGAGGATTCTTTTTTGTTTTGTTTTGTTTTTCCCCACATCTTTTGCACAACACTTCTCACCTCGAGTGTCCTCGAGGTCAAATACTACAACACGACTTGTGAACCGTGGAGCTTTCTGTTTCTCTGTTGCAGGTGGTAAACTGCTGGTACACACAGCTGTATGTGACTTCTGTTGTTGCGGTGTTGTGTTCTTTTGCTCGGGGTGGGGGATGTGTTGGGGCAGCGCTGGGTTGGTTTTTCAGAATAAGACGTATCCAGAGATGCTACTGTACATGGAAAAGGGTCTTTGTGTTGCTGTTTGGTGGGTACAGCTACAGCTCCTTGCCCCATGGGAAGTGAAGTTCTCAGTATATTTACACGTCTCTAAAGCCTCTGCTAAAGACTGATGACTGTTCATTTAGAGCTCAATGAATTTCTATAAATATTTTAGATTGCTCAAACTGATTGTGTGCAATTGTAATGATGGAAATTCAAATAAAAGAGGTATTTTTACACAATAAGCTTCATGTCTGCTCTGTTGTTTCAGCATGGCTTTTATTTTAGCAGGCTAGCAGAGTGATTAAAAAACGTTACGCAAAAAACTGAATAATAAAAACAGATACTCTTCTAATGCCCTTGAGGTAATTCTCATGGAAAAACATTTACATTTAAGTTGTCAGGGGTTTGCAGTTCAGAGCTTTGACCAGTTAAACCACCACAGTCACCCCAAAACATAAAGCACATCTAAATATTATTTCTTTTGCAGATATTTGGTCTTAAACCATGGTCATTATTGGACCATGGACATCTTTTTTAAGCATAAAATGTGAAATTATGATGCTAATCCATGAATTGTACAGTATGTTATGTAAAATTAGAACAAGTAAAAACCGGTTCTGTCATTCAAGTAAATTCTGCAGAGACGTCAAAGACTATACATATTTTCTGATAAATCTATCAAACAGCTTCTTCTGAAAATAAGCGGCACAGACTCAACTGCAGTTATCAGATACTTGACCATTTATTAACACATTTCAGTTAAAAGCTAAAAAACTAAATGCGTTATCAAAGCTGTAACCAGAAAATCGCAAAATAAGTTTTGCTTTTTTGGAAATTATTTTTTAGACACTTGATTTAGCAGCAGTTAAACAGCTTCTTTACCAACATATGAAAAACCTTTTATCTGCTTATCACCAAATCACGTCTTATTTGGTTCTTTCAGTTTCTCTTTATCTCTTTCCCTCATGGCTTTGGACTGATGTGTTTGGGTTGCAAGAGAATTGTCACGTAGCTCAGCAGCTCCAAAGCGGTGCACCTCAGGGCTGGGAATTGGACCCGTTGAACTTCCTTGCGCTTACAGTATGAGGATATAGTGTGCAAAAAAATATGAAAATAAAAACACAGAATCTCCTGCGCACCCTGACAAATAAACTCAAGATGAGAGGGTGAGGGGCTAGTTAAAGAAAACAAATCCAATAAAAACTAAACAGTGAGCTGAGAGATGATTGGATGTGTTTGTGAGGAGCCACGCCACATAGCAAGCTACCTGTGACTCTTCATTTTTCACACACCACCTGCCCCGACATTTACCGTGTTTTGACGCACATCCCTCCTGCCCTCAAGTCATTCCTTAGATGCAGACTTTTAAGTTGTGAGGTGGATATTTTTAACACCTCGCTGCAGCACACAATGTCTTCCTTCCCTTCTCAACCATCTCACAGACCTCAGGGAGCAAAGTTCACCTTACAGTTTGGAACGTCCATCCTGCATTCGTAGAAAGTAAGGAAAAAAGCCAGCATGAGACATATTTACGTTTATTATTTATGAGGGCGGGAGGATTGTCTGTCAGTCTACTTCACACTCCTTAATCCGGACACTTTGTGTAAATCAGGCTAAGGTCAGAGTCCAGGAGGATTCTTCCAAATTCCCAACACTATCCGGTGTCACAGGAATGTTGGTCTCTTTATTTTTAACACCTCTACAACTGGTTCCTTTTAACA
Source organism: Helostoma temminkii (assembly GCA_900302695.1). Taxonomy (NCBI): domain Eukaryota; kingdom Metazoa; phylum Chordata; class Actinopteri; order Anabantiformes; family Helostomatidae; genus Helostoma; species Helostoma temminkii. Next base: position 35,022 of record OMLM01012766.1, read on the forward strand.
CTCCAACAGTGTTTTCCCAGCACTTACACTGTAAGCTGTTTATGCAAGAATAATTAGCATTCTAACCCCAGGGTTATTTAATTTTTGTCTTAAAAACTGAAATAAGAAAATAAGATCTCAGAAGAATAAAAGGAATATTCAAACATACTTTATGACTGTGAGGTAAAGCAGTTTTAGTGGACACAGACTTGACGTGCCTGTGCTTTATTCTTCTGTAAAATCGATCGGTGTAACCTCCCTCCCTCATCTTTTGGATCTTTGCAAACAAACTGGAGCCACACCTGTTAATTCAATAAACATTTACTGTGGGATGTGTGGCATTCCTGTTGCTGTTACTTCCTTTTTAAGCTTTCCCCCCACCCCTCCAACACATACTTAATATTTTTTCTCCATGAAGCCTCTTTGTCTGTTTACACTCATATATTTATATTATGCCACCATGTATATGTGGAGCCCAGCAGGAGATTCCTTGCTGCATGCCTGCTTTGCTGCTGCTGCTTCTGCTACTGCTGCCCTGGTTTGAATTTCAGAATATAAGCGACTGGCTTCCCATACTGACAGCTGATGATGTCATGGAAACTCTTCTGAGCAGCGCACTTAAAAACTGGAGAATGATTTATAATGAAATGCAGCCCTTGAGCTTTTTCAGAGGGGGATGTAAGGTTTGACGCTGGAGTGACTGCAGGGTATGAGTGTGGAGTTTTCACAGCGTGTTCATTAAACTTTTGTTTCTTAGGAACCAAAAGTAGCCACCACATCCTGCAATGTCCAGCAACATGATTTCTTTTGTGTCCTCACTTGGTGAGTTGTCTGTGGACATCAATGCATAGTTTACCACAGATTATGCACTGTAAATATCACTTGTGCTGCTTTTTTCTGTGAGAGAACAGCAAAAGAAAATGTTCTGGAGCATGAGAGCAAGCCACTCGAGCCTCAGGCTTTGCAACTGCATGACACAACTGACAAGTGGACATTTTGAGTCCTGTTAAGAGGAGAGTAGGTGTTACATAAGGCAAAAAGTCCAGACAAAAATCCCTTATCCCTCTGTCTTC
>OMLM01012766.1:36093-58537 GCA_900302695.1 Helostoma temminkii
TCTGTCTTCCTTCATCTCCTCAGGCTAATACATCACCGATGCCAGAAAGTCCAAACAACAATGAAAACCTCTGTGAGGAGCAGAGTTGCCACCAAGAAAAGGGGGAAGAGCTGCACTTATTTGGAGAAAAGGGAGGGGCGATAGAGGGTCATAGAGGTGGAGATGGAGGAGCGAAGGAGGGGGGGGGGCTGCACCTGCACAAGCGTAGCTCCTTGGGAAAAAAGGAAGCAAACAGGATCTGAAACTCAAACAACATCCTGTAAACCCCCCCCTCCCGTCCCACAAGTGTTTATACTGTTTTTCCTGCTTTGCTCTGCAGAAAATGGGGAAAGGGATGAATCAGTCAGAGCTGGGATGGGATGAGTAAGGCAGGTGAGGGGTTCCCATTCATTCATCGTTTTTTTTTCTAACTCGTCGATATTGGAATAAGCACATATCAAATCCTGTTTGATGAATGAAAACATAGTAATCCTTCTTTAATCTTAAAATAACGCTAGTGACTAATATATCTGTCACTTTGTTTTATAGTAACACTAGTGCCTTTTGGGAAGTTTTGAAAGAGAGGAAATTCAGTAGAAAAAAAGAAAAACCCCTCGATATTTTGAAATGACATACGGTAGATCACAGCAGAAATCCGCTCTTATTTCTTCCTTTATCTATTGTTATTTATGCACAGAGAGGAATAAAGATTCCTCCATTTCCTGGAGAAACCTGAGAGAAACAAAGCTGCACAAAGTAATTTGTCATCAACACATAATGAAATCTAACATCTGTTGAAGAGCACATGACAAAGCAAAAAGCACTAATACAAGTTAATGACATAAATACAGCAGAAGTGGGACGACACATTTTCATAGTAATGTTGCAGGGAGACTTGATTTCTTATTAAGACAAACTTCATAGAAATTCTTTTTTTAACTGTTAGTCCCTGTGATTCAAAAGGTTGTCTTTGACTTTAGGGAAATTATGTTGAACCTTAATTAAACTTTCATTTTATAGCTATGGTATCTTCTAAAATGCTCTTTTTATGCCAAAACCACATGTCTGCACCAGGTAGTTCAGTATTTATTAAAACACTAATGAGCACGTGTAGATGAATGACGACCATCCAATCTGTGGCTGTCACCACCTGTTTGGATTCTTGAAAAAACATCTTTTCCAGCCGAGCTCCATTTTCCCTGTGCAAACTGTCACTGAAAAGCAAAAAATAATTCCAAAAATATAAAAAGAAATACGATTTTAGTGATAAAATACAGTTACATTTTTCATTCAAAGATCTGTTTTTTTAAAACTTGTATTTTCATCAATGCCAAAAATGTTTAAATGTTTGCAATGCAATTATAGTTTTAGTGACACATATTAAGTTTACAGCTCTGAACGTGGCCAGAGATAAAAATAATAAATAATAATCTGTAGATCCTAAAGATCTACATCTACTGTTCTTAAGCCTAAGGGAAGGGAAGAAGTAATTATGTCTACTTTACTCACACCTTGACACTCCACTGTGATTGGAAAGTTTGTTAAAAGAACTGTTCTGATGCTCCTCTTAGATACTTTTATAGTAACTTATGAATGAAAATATGTCCAGGGGCAAATCTGGGGCAAAAAGAACTAACAATTCTGTCTTGCTCACCATAGAGGTTCAGTCCAGCCTCTTTAAACCAAAAAGAAAAAATACAAAAATATCCCCCTTTTCTGAACCTTCTCCTCTGCTCCTAATCATGCTTGTCCTCTCTCAACAGGTCTTCAAGATTTAATGCACTAATAAAACCCACCAAAGCAAGTCCAGAATCCAGAAGAGTGGATAAACCTGGTGTTAGTAGGGACTTCTAACAAACAGAATTCAACTGTTCTCCATTATATTTATTTCCACATCTATAAGTCCCATAAATGTTGAGTTGAATTGGTGTATAACACTTTTTGTGGACAATTCTGAGGGCAAAATATCAGATTGCTTGTCCCTGGGGAGACACAGCCTAGACAGCGTAGTGCCGCTGTGCTCGACTGGTGTGACCACACATACTCAAAGGGAACATGGTGTCAGCTGAACCACAGAGGAAGTGACTGCTAAAAGGAAGTGAACATGTCCCGCTTGTATGCTCGGCCAAGGGGAAGAAGAAGTGTTAAAGTTGTTAGTTGAGTGGGAGCGGTGCATTAAGGGGTATCCTGTGCACAACAAATGCTTCCTGCTTTAACGCCACAAAACAGCCACAGAGAGAAGGCAGAGAGAGTGCTGCGAGGCAAACTGAGAGTCCTGACATGTGAACCTGCCCACCGCTAAACACAGGTGGAACCTATACAGCACCCTCAGAAACATGGAAGGCTGCCTCCCAGTCTATACAGTGGGCTCCTATAGAGGTCCTCTGACTCCACAATGGAAAATTTATGTTTTTCAGTCTAGCAGGCACATTCCTGCAAACACACACACACACACACACACACACACACACACAATGGGGCCCCTCCTGACAGAGTATTAAACTCAGGAGAACATCAGCTTACTGCACATTATGTAATTATTGAATAAAGTCTGTGTTGCAACTGTTCCTGGCTCTCAGCCTGCCCTCATCCCCAACAGGTTGTGCATCACCTGTACCTGACGTTGATCTGATGAGGCTCAACAGAATCAAGATAATAAGAGCACCATGTTTTCACCCCTCCTGAGATTAGGACAAACACACGTGTGTGCACTGAACCGTTACTGCAGACCGAAGCAGATCAGTCCGATGGTGTTGCATGTGTTTCAGACCTGTCCGACCTCCAGTTGGTGTCCTGCAGCAAAAAATAGGGTCCCATGTGCCTCTGTGGGTCCAACTTCTCATTTTCATAAAATAAAAGTTTAACTCCAACCTCCTGTTGGCCTATTTTAGTCTATCCATCCATCCATTTTCTGAACCACTTAGTCCCCATAAGGGTTACGGGTGTGCTGGAGCCTATCCCAGCTATCATCTGGGCGGGAGACAGGGTCGCCAGTCCATCACAGGGCCACACACAGAAAGACCCTGGCTGACCCGGTAATTGAATCTGGAAATTATTTGCCTATTTGTATTTGCATTAATAGTGATACACCATGGTCATTAAGATGTTTGTATTTAATGTTTAAAGAAAGTTTAAGTAATTTCACGATAAAATTTATTTCCTTTTTCTTGCCTTTCCTTGTCTTTTTTTCCTTAAATGTTGTTGGTGTGGGGCTACTTTTATTTTGAAGTCCTGTGCAACACTGGGTAATTTGGCTAGTAAAAAATTATTCTGCTCATAAATCATATAAAAACACAGTGAAGCGACCCTACATCAAATTCTGACTTATAAGCACCTAGTATTGGTAAAGCTCCAAAAAAAAGGAGCCTACATTTCCCAGAATGCAGCTTTATGGATTTTTTCATTAGACCTTTTCTTAGGACTGTGAAACACCAAGATAACCATTATCTGTTGGCAAATATCAGGCTGTTAGTCGCATCAACATCTGTCGGACTAGTTTATATTATGCCCCAAACCTTTGGCCCTAGTTGGGCCCCAAATCTGTGGCTCTTCAGCCAGTTCAGCTTGTTGAGTTGGCAAAAGGCTCATCAGTGACAAAGGCCACTCGCAAATCACTGCCTGAGAGTCATGAGTCATGTTTGCTACTTCTTATCACAATCTCAATTAGAAGCAGCTATAATCCACCTGTGTACCGCTACCTGCTGTGTGTAGCTATTTCCTAGTGTTACATTTTGACCTCCATTTTGATACATAAAATCAGTGACATTTAAGATTTAAGCAATATAACTTTAGGGGTAGGTCAGGAAGTAGAGTTCATTATCCACTAATCTCAGAGTTGCTAGTTTGATCCCTAAAGTGTCCTTGGACAAGAAACTGAACCCCAAGTGTGCCTCACTTGTAAGTCGCTTTGGATAAAAGCATCAGCCAATTGACAAAATGAAGTCACAATTTAACGCAGCTATTTAGTTCTTACTGCCATCCTCTAGTTTTTTTCTCATTTGAGTGCCCGCTCAGACATATATGGATCTGCCTACGTGATGGACTGCAGTTCCAAATATGAACCTCACCCCTGCCAAAAACTACATCCCTTACAACCTTCCCACTGCTTTTTGTTTGGGCCACTGGCACTGACAAGATCAGCTGCTAGTAGCAGTCTTGTGATGCCTCACAAGCTCTGAAGAGAGAGAGAAGGGCTCACACAACACATACCAGGTTCACCCACATTTAATCCTGCTCTCACTGTCATCAATCAATTGTTTACGCATGGTAAATAACAGCCAGCTCTGCAGCTGTTTGAAATTGCATTGGGGACATCCTGAACTCTGTGTCCATAAGCACTCCATTTGTCTTACATCCTAGACTCAAAAACTCTGGATTTGAATCCAGGTGTGCAACAATTAATGGCCTCCATGAAGGTTGGTATCCTGCAGTGTTGTATCTGTAGCTTCTCTCATCACTACAGGCCAGAAACCAAAAAGTTGGCCACCTGATAAAAAGACAGGGTTATGTGCCTGAAGAAAACTGTAAAGGATTCTATCTAAAACACTTATTTTATGTGATTTAGTGTTTTTTTCCGTAACATTTTTTGGGGTGAGGGTACTTTTGTTTCAAATAGTTACTGAAGTCCTGCAAGACTGGGTAATTTGGCTACTAAAAAATTATTCTGCTCATAACATAGTATAGAATAGTATAAAAATACAGTCACACTTCTTACATCAAATTCTGAATTTTAGCACTGAGTATTGGTAAAGCTTCAAACCTACATTTGGAACCTACATTTCCCAGAATGCAGCTTTATGGAATAGTTTCATTTGACCTTCTCTTATGGCTGTGAAACACGAAGCTAACCATCGTCTGCTGGCCGTCAGTAAGCATGTGTTGGGCTGTTGTTTTTTATTGTGCCCCAAACCTCTGGCACTAGTTGGACCCTGATCTCTGGCATTTTAGCCAATTCAACATTTTGAACTGCCAACAGGTCCAAATAGGATCTGGTGGATTTTTCTAAATGTTATTTTGCTCACTGAGGAACTGTAGTTAAACAAAATAATCAATAACCATCATTAGATCAAAGCCTTTGCCTCATACTTGCTAACTAGTCTAATTCTAGGCCAGTACTGTACTTAAGTACTTAAGTGTGTCAATTGAACTATTTATGAGTGGACTACTTTTTTACAATTTCCAAACCAACCAACTTATTAACTGAGGAAATAAGCAGCAGATTATTCCATGTTCAATTATTATTTCTACAGTAGAAATTCCTCTAATATTACCTAGCTGAAGGATGGCTGTGACGAATATACTGTAGCATTACTCAGTACTGCACAACATGACTGAGAGGGAGCTCCTATTGACTATTGACTATTAATTACCTACTACACTTAATCCCTTTAAAAGGCAAAGCCCAATGCCACACAAAAATCTGTGACATAGTATGAATTTATAACATTTATGTTTATTTGTTTACAAAGCTTGGGTATTTCTACATAGTTGAAAGTATACTCGTGCATAAGCACAAGTATAAGCCAAGTAGACCTTTCTGTATACTTTTACATACAAAGTAAATTGAAAATGTACTTTTATACTTTTAAAGACATACACTTATGGTAAAGTTGAATACTTCTTTTTCGCATGGGTGTGTTTAAATGCACATTTTTTTAATTTTTGCTATTTCAAGGACATATTACTGAATTCTCTTATCTTTTACTTAGATGACATTTTCACTTAAATGAGAATATTTACAGTATAAGCCCAATACTTCCTCCACAACAACACAGACTTCAGCAGTTGGATGTTAAGCTCCCCACACACTCCTGCGGTAGGTTTTCCCCGCAACGTAAATCAAACGCACCCACTCGTATTAGGCGGGTTATTTAAACCGCTAGTGCCCCGCCCACTTAAGTTAATTAACCGAACCGCGTTTGTCTAACTAGCTTAATAAACGTGATATATTTCGCTATGTGACGGTTTTATGAAGGAAGTGATGTTGCTTAGAGCTGCTTGGTGCTGCCTCTTTGTCCGTAGGAAGTTTGCTGCTGGTTGTATCGCCTGTGGCCTCGAAGAGGCGCTTAATGGCGGACCGGAAGTTTACCTGCACTGCTTTCCAAACGACACTGCTTCACTTCAACAAGGTAAGAAATTCTACCAGTCTTGAATGTTAGCTGTATGTACTTGACATTGTTAATAAGCTGCTTCATGAGGCATGTTGTGCAGGTTTGTTTATTTGATTGTTGTCTTTGTATCTGCTGGATAATAATCTCTGCTTCTAATGCTGCTGCTCTTCTGGTGTATTAATCCTATTAGGTAATTATACCTTATTTTCTGCTGTTTGGCACATTAATTATGCTTTTAGTATTTTGTTTTGCTTTCCTACAGTTGACATATGAATACCATTAGGCCTTGTGGACTATTGATGTGTCTAATGTGGAGGTTTTCTGTTGATCCATTACAAAGTTACATCAGCTGCTATTATTTATTGGTTGAGTGGATGTAAACATGATTGCTTTCTCACACAAAGCCCATTACATGGGTCATTTTTCTGGAATATTGGATTAATTTAACATGCTTTGTTGATAGGTTATGAGAAGTAGAGAAATTCCACTTTTTGTCGATGTGAAAATGCTCCGCTCCTGGTTTATTATGGGTAATGTTCTCAAAAAGAAAAGTTGAGTGTTTGCATTAAAGGCACCTAATTATGGGTATTTGTTGTTTTAGTGCTCTACTGATTATCAACCCAGTTTCTGGGTTTTGACTTATCCATATGTTGTCCTGATGTCCTGTGTATTTCTTGGTGTCCACCAAAAGAGCAACTAGTAGATGCCACAAATATGGGGTTACTTTGCTGGGGAAACCTTAATCAGCAATTTAATTCAGTTTGATTTATTTACTGATGAAAGCCTCAACTACTCTGTTGTATTCTATCAGTGTTGACTTGGGCAAATGGCGACTTTCCGCATTTTCCTGCTTCATGGAGTTCCCCTGCTACATTCATGATCATCTTTATTTTAATCAGACAAAAGTGTGTGGTTTCCATCAATGTACCAAAGGAAGCGTGACTGCAGCAAGATGGTGGAAAAAAACTACTGTTCAGTCATGAATTCCTATAATAACATGATTTACTCAGCCTGCTGGACTGCAGCTAGTTTGTGGGTTTTGCCTCATATCGTTAGGCAAAAGATGAGAGCAGGCATTTTAAGTGACTTGTGCCACAAGATTCCACACATTGCTTCCTTTCTTGGTGGTCCGGTTTGTTTTTGGCAGCAGTATTTCTTAGTAGTACTCAAGGTACTGTTCTGTGCTGCTGGTTGGGGAATGCTAGCATCTTGAACCCAGTCAAAGCTGGATAATAACTCTGCTTTAGACTTGAAAATTTATTTTAATCATCAACATGTAAAAATGGATACATATAATCCAGAGCTAGCTCTAACCTGCTTTTGTTTTTGAGGCATCTACTTTATTTGATGCCACAAATAAACTATAAATTGTTTAACAAAGTTGCAATTCACTTTTCGGTTTGTGGAAACAAATTTTACTGTGTGAATGAAAGTTGGATGAATATTGCGCTTAATACCATTCTTCATGATATTTCTGGCCTCAATAATGGCAGCATTGAATTTGGATAGGGCACATCACACTGTGATGACTGATGAAGTTCTGGCCTGGAAGCTAAATATCACCTCTCCACAAACTCTCTATCATGATAAATCCATGCCGAATTGTTGTCTGTGTATACTGTGTTACAATCGCAGATATGTTAATGCACCTTTAATACCATGCAGCTAGTAAACAGTCTCTATCAGTGCTGACCTTCACGCAGGTGATTTACACAGCAGTGAGTGTGACCAACCTGATACTGTCTGCTGTGCCTGGCTGACATGCAAAAGAAAGCGTTCGCATTCGTCAGCTCTCATCAGCCACTGCCCTGAAGGTTGTATCAGTTCAGGGACGCTCTCTTAGGAACTGAGGATTAACTTAGCTATGTGCTGTTTTAACCAAGTAAGTCTCCCTGGTAACAACATAGTCTTCTCTCTCCTTGAATTGACAAAATTTAAAATCAAGCACCAGAATAATGTGAAATATATTGTGTAGGATAAGCAGAGCTTTTCATCACCTTCCCCGGGGTGTAAGAGTATAATTAAGTGCAGTATGTAGCAGGCTGCTTTAATAGGCCAGTAGTGATGCAATTCATAAATAACATGAGGTTAAACTGATGGTTTAGTGTCTGGACCAAAACTTTTTTGTTCACTCTCTCACTCTCTTATTGGCTACATTCACACTGCAGGTCTTAATGCTTATTTCAGATTTTTTTTGCTGAGATCAAATTTTTTTTTGTGTGTGTCTGTTCACATTATTGTTTAAATGTGACATATTAGGCTCCAATGTGAACTGGCCACGGCCCTGGAGTTACCCACATGTACAGAGGAACAATAACGTGATGTCACATGCTGTCATGTCAAGTATACATATGGATGCAGATGAAATGAGACTTTCCGATTAATTTTCAAGTTGTTGTTGTTCAGTAGAAGCTGAGAAACCTATAAGCAAATGATAATGAGAAGAAGGATGCGGAAAAAACAGAGCAACATTTTTAACATTGGCCTTTTATTTAGCGACGGCTGCCACGTCTGTACAGAGATGTGTGTGGATGTGTCGGAGCCAAGAGTTTTTGGATCGTGACGTGAGCGGCTTCACAGAAGCAGATTTCATTCAAAATTTCAGTACGTCAACACCTTTGATTACATGTGCCTGTGTCTCCCCACGAAATAAAGTTGGATCAAATGCAACCTGACTGTTCAGACTGAAGTCTCATTGGAAAACATCGATTCATATCCAATTTAGAAACCAAATATGAAAGTGGCACAGGTCTGGTTTGAAAAAATCTGCTGTTCAGACTGTCTTTTGACATTTTACCTACAGTGTGAACGTAACCATGGAAAAATGTCTTGACATTTCATTTAATGCTCTGTTATTTATATTTCATCACCTTGTAGATCACTTTACAGCAGTATTTTTTTTTATTTGAACAAATGCACCAAGGGCAACACAAACACTGAGGATTGTAATTGTAACACATCTGGCTAATTCTAACAAGGGGAAGGACAAAACGTAGGAAAGAGGGGCATGGACCAGAAATCTGAAATTATGCTGTAGACTGGAACCCCTTTATCAGACTTATAACACCACTTAACTCTTACCCCTAGTGTAGGCAAGTATATTGCCACAAAAGTAGTAAAACACTCAAAACTAACCCCACACCCAGATGTTTAAAAAAAATCAACTTGAAATAACCTCTGCCAGGATGTGAGAGTTTAATCATATCTCACAGGCCTTCTCATCATGTTGTTTTCTGTTGCAGCAGGAAGCAGCTGTTTTCAAAGAAAAAGCTCTAAAAAGCCACTGTCCACTACCTACTCAGCAGCAAATAGCTGATGGACAAATTTAGAGGTTAGCTAGTGAACTTGGTGAAGGATCCCAGCAGTTCTGGGAGTCTTTTGCATATTTATAGCAGTGACGGATATCTGGTCTGATTGTGTACTTGCATCTGATGCTGCTTTACAGTAAGCTGAGTCAAGCAGCACAGTGCAGATGAGGCGAATAGGAAGTAAAGACACGCGACTGATAGACAATCTGGTTAATTGTCACAATAAACATTAAGCTGTGCCAGACACACAAGGCTCCGCTTCTGCTTGCTCTCAGTGGAGAATGTCGCTGTGGAGAAGACGGATTAACACATTAAAGCCACGCCCAATGGAAAACCATATATTGATATGTGTTAGCATAATAAAGAGAACAACAAGTTTGGAAATGCCAGAAACAGCAACCACCACTGCATCAAACACTGGAGAAGTGAGAGTAAATGTACAGAGACAACCCGCAGGCTGTTCAAATAACAGAAGCTCTGACTCAGTTTATTGCGTCAGTTGTTGAAACTACCAGGTTCTGCCGCTTCCTCAGCTGCTGGAGCCCAGGTATGTAATTCCTAACCGTCATCACACTGTCTTACCAAAGGATCCATGACTTCGAGAGAATCATATTGCAAGCAAAACAATTTCAGGGCTCGCACACCAGTCAAGCCATCGCCTTTTGTTTTGTCACAGACTACAATGTTTTATATTATTGCACTTTTTGGGTAATTGCAGTTTTTATAAATTAAAAAATGCTGCAACTACAACAATTAAGTACTCATTGGCAAGTACATTTACATTTAGTCATTTGGCAGACGCTTTTATCCAAAGTGACGTACAAGCGAGGTACAAAGCAAGCAAATCTAAATCAAGGAGAAGGAAAAGGGAGAAGCCGTTTGCTGGCAGAGCGCACTGGGCGGGAGGGATTGTAGACCTGAATGAGGTAGTTAAGGTAGATAGGTGCAGTTGTGTTGACCACTCTGTAGGTAAGACTCAGAATTTTGAACCTTATGGAGGCAGCTACAGGAAGTCAGTCTACCCTACAGAGAGAGGAGATGTGGTCTGTAAAGCTCAGTTGGTCGTCAATGATGACCCACAGGTTTATGGCAAATTTAGTGGGGATAGTCAATGAAGACCCAATGTTGATGCTGATGTTGTTGTATTGATGGTCTAGCTGGGAAGATTAGAACTTCTTTAAGAAGTAATATCTTTCCATAATGCAAGCGGAGATGTCAGACAGATCGCATGTGATGCGTGAGGGGATGGTTGAGACCCTTCCTGGAAAGGGCAGGAAGAGCTGTGTGTCGTCAGCGTACTCGAATGTACTTGTTCTCAGTCAGGAAAAAAGAGGTATTGGGACATCCCTAATTTTTACACATAGAGCTGCACCAAAAGCAATTTTTTTTTAATCTATCAAAGATTTTTTTTTTATAATCAAATACATTTTTCAATTGAAATAATTTCTTGGTGAGTTACTCCAGCCAGTAAATAATAACCATAACTTTATCACTTATTTTAACATGAAATAACCATTGAAAGTTGAAATTTCACTTTGATACTGTTCCAGTTGTAGTCACATTAAAAGCTGATCTTTTCTTCTTTCAGTGTCTCCTAGGCTTATTTCAGATTTTTCATTCTTTATAAAACAACCAAAAAAGTATTAAACTTTTAGAGTGATTGTTCCATTTTATTAGTGCCTTGTTTTGTTAGAAGTTAGTGCCACTCTCAATGAATTACAGTAAAACTCTATATGCAGCTCAGTGTGCATGTACAATAGAAACTAAAGAAAACCTGCTCTTAAACATACAGTAGCTCAGCAGTGCTAAGGCTAATTATCAAATTCTTCAGGGTACCACAAATGGACCAAACAGGATTTTTATTGTTGATGGAAAAAACACTAAACTACCTACCACAGACTACAGTCTACAATAAGCACAAGTCTACAATAAATAGCATACGATATTACATGTATATTTGTATCTGTAGTAAAATGTAATTTATATATTGATGTATTTATATATGTATTTGTTTTGCTGTCAAATTCTGCCTTGTCAAAAGTTTACACAAATAGTTTTATTTTTATTATTATTATTATTATTTGGAAAATTTGAGTTGAGCATTTTTTATCCTTAAAAATCCCACAACACACTGTTTCACTGTTGGTCCGAGTTTGGTCAGAGCCACTTTCATGAGCTACGTGAACAAGCATCACAACAGCTCTATTAATACACACATATTATCCAATTAGAGGAACAATAACAAACCAGGTCAATGAGTTGATGAAAGATCTTGAGGAAACACTCAAATATTTCCTGAAGTAATGAGGTCAAAAAGGCACCGTTTTCTTCTGTGTTTTTTCAGCATCAAGACAAAAGGGGAAAGAAAAACAAAGTGGGAGGTAAAGGGACTGGGAATGTTTGGAGTGGAAAGCCGAAATGTTGGCAAATTCACAGTTTCTCCCATTGTGCTTCCAGTGTATCGTGTGTCTCCTGCACTTCTTTCTTTCCACTCGCTCTTCCTCTGTGTAATTCAAGAAGACACAACACAATTGGTTGTGGCTCGGGGTAAAAGTCACACATCAAAGCCAAGTTGCTGAATGGATAAAAACAGACTGGGGATCATGTACTTTTTTTTTTTCCCCTCCTCCTGCTGCTATTACTTGTCAAATTCTTTCCATCTGAAGAACCCAGACCGATCATGTTCCTTGATTGTTTCCCCTTGTTAAACAGAAAATAGAAGCATAGGGGTTAAATTTAGATTTTGGGAATATCTGCTTGGAAACCAAAACGTTCTGCATCTGCTGGGGTCAGTGCATCTGTCTTTCTGTCTTTATTCGTGTCCTGCATATAGCAGTGAGGAGGGATGATCTTGATCTTGATTGATGGGCTTAGTCCACCACCCAGACCGCCGGTTTTAAACCACAATATCCGTGTTCTGTGTCTGACTGAAATCTTCCAAATAACTGGAAATATCAACAGAGCATTAAAAAAGATCGTTAGATGAATCATGGCAACGTTTCCCACACAATTTGATTGTACTTGTGGCAGAGCATGTGAGTGAAGTACTGACCTGTTCGTGTGCTCTACATCCCGCTCCAAGCCGCACCGGGTCACGCTGTTCATCATTGCTCAGCGCTCAACTCAAAATGCATCCCACTCCTCCTGAATAGAATCCATATACTCTAAAATAAGGGTAAAAATCTGCACGTATAAACAGTAGTCCTGTATCACAAACAATTAAAGACCGCAACATCCGGTTTTCAACTGAAAAAGGCTTATGGTGTGAACGGTACCAGAGTGAAACTGGAGTGGAGACCTTTTCCGGCTCTTGCTTCTGATCCACACTACTCACATACTCTGACTTGTGATGCTTTAAACATTTAATGTCTGGATTCAGAACCAAATGTTGATATATAAATATTTAAACTGTGAAAGTTTGAAACTGATGCAAGATCATTGGTTTATAAGAGAAGAGGTCTCACTCTGCTGAGAGTTTGTGAACCTACAGAGACGCATGCCTCTTATCTCTTAAACAATCTCTTGAAGTCCGACCTCAGCTGAAATCACTGAACTAATTTTGGTCAACCTGCGCTGCATTTTAACCAGCTGATGTTACCTGTAACTTTGCATTAATAGGATGAAATCTGAAATGTGGAATGTGTTATTAAAGCTTTTCAGTACTGTGGTAACATTCAAACTAGCAGTAGTGAGGAGAAATTCTCTAGTTAATTATAAATAGTGGTGTTTTCTGGGACAGAGAAGGGTGGCTAAATAGAAATAATGCTAAATAAAGTCTAGATCATTAATAGGAAACACTGAGGTACAGAAACAACTAGTTAGTTAATTAACTGCAATTCTGATAACTGATTTATTAGTTTTTCTGTTATTTGTTTGGCATTTTTGCTGTGCAATAACAAACCCTCAGTTTTGCTTAAACCTGAATTTGTCATGATTTTGAACGTTAGTTGGAACAAAAAAAGAATAAAATAAATTCCTCCTGGTTAGTGTTACACAGGCACCACTAGGGTTTATCATGTCTCTCAGCAACAGTGAACGCAACAGGTGTGTGCACGGCTCCCTGCACGTGCCAAGGTGCCATCCAGTATCCTCAGCTCATCACACACAGGTAAAACCGTTTAAATCGCAGCATCACTGACACACGCGTTATAAATAATATAATAATATATTATAATATAAACTAGCTTTTTGTTGGTTTATATATAAGACAGTCTGTGCTATAAGTTGTTGGTCCTCACGCACACGCACACGTACAGAGTGTGTCAGTTGTGTGCATTTTATTTAACTGCAGGTGTGTACATGCCGGTTGGCACATAGAGCAATTGTTTTTAAGATTTTAAGAAGAGACATTTAAACATTTATACTTTAAAAAGCTTGTTGCGGTCCCATAATAATTTCTCCTCGACCGCAGTGAGATCCTCCTGGTTTTACTGACACAGCTGTGACTCTGCATCCTTTGTTTGGATCAGCACACAGCTAAAGGTTGTGGTCGTAATCACTCCTGTGCGACTGACATGATATTCTCATACAGTGCTTTACCAGCCACTGACAGATCTGGCACGTTCCCTTATTGTCCACCAATGATGGTGTGAGATGTGGAAAAATATACCTCTGCGTCCCGTTTTGTTGATTCACCATTCACGTGTTGGTGATTAAAGAGCTGGAAACTGGAGGTGCAAATACTTCATTATTCCATTCTGAGAGTGGCAACGGGCATCCGTCTGTTATGGTACGATGGGGAAACACAAACCTGGATAACCCTGCTGGGATATTTCTGGCACGAGTTGTTTACTTGCAGCTCAACACTGCACCATTTTAAAAGAAACTATTTTTGGATTGAGACTTTGACAGGAGAGTGAAATGAGACGAGGACAGCTGCCCGTCCACAAACTGTACACAAACACACAGAAACGCAGGTCAGGAGGACAGCTATGAATCATGGGCGTTAGCAGGGCAGGTAGGCTTGTTGGTAAAGAGACGTCTGGTTTCCTGGAAGCTGCAGAGAACTTTCTGTTCTTCTTTTGCAATTCTGGTTAATTTAGCTCAACTCAGATTGGGTAAGACACAAGTTTACTGTTACTTCTCTGTGTGAAAATCACTAAAGGAAGAACTGCATAACTTCGATTCAATTCAATGTTATGTTTTCTATAGAGCCAAATTGCAACAGAGTCATCTCAAGGCAATTCACATATTAAGGTCAGAACATTACAAAGTTATTTAGAGAGAAGCCCAACAAATCCCCATGAGCAAGCACCGGTCAACAGTTTAGAGGAAAAACTCCCTTTTTAAAAAAACGGGAAGAAACCTCCAGCTGATCCAGGCTCAGGGTGGGGAGGCTATCTGCCTCGACCGATTTGGGTGAGTGAAAAGTGTAGAGAATAAAAATTAATCAAACTGTTTTACTTTCAGAATTTCAGAAAGGGAGTTGTGTCATTGTGAAAGTAGAAGTTATGCGCAACACAAATATGTAGTCATTCAGACTGATGTGAAGTTTATACAAACACTAATTAAGTATAAAGAACTGATGCATTCTCATTCTCGTTTTCTCCTGGGATTACCTTATTTTCCTGTGACTAGGATTGTCCGGATACCACTTTTCCCTGACTGAGTGTACATACTTACACCCATACCGTCTACTGATACAAGTACTCAATATTTTAAGTACAATACTTTCATTTACAGCTGTTTTTTTTTTTTTTATAAAAACTGCAACTACTGGAAAACCACATTTCAGTTAATGAATGTCTTCCAGGTGGGAGTAGGCTTTGATGGTGTGTTTAAAATGTCTATATTGACTACATTGTGCTTGATTCCCAACACATCATCAACACTTCTCTGCCCCAGCAGACCCTTATTAACAGCACCTGAAGGGTGTGGGTGATGCAGAGCAGGCTAAGCAGCCCAGCATCATCTGTCATTTTTTGGCATTGTCTCCGAGTACCACATGAACAGAAGAGCCCACAACTGGAACACACCGGTTGACTTACGCCTACACATTCATTCATACATACATACACACAGTCATGGCCAAAAGTTTTGGAAGGAATTCCAAGTAGAGGCCCAGAACTAGTAATCTACTCTGAGCACTGATAAGGTAAGAATGAACCGCCATCAGTCAGAATTTGCCCCAAAAGCTGATACTCGGCATGTCAGAGTGAACAGTCACCACTGTAAGTATTGACTCTTTGCATAAATGTGGTTTTATTTATAAAATGCTTGAATATGCCAGAGAAACGTAGAAAATTAGTAAAAAAAAAAAAAAAAAAAGCAACAAAGTTTAAAACATAATGTTTGTGTCTCTGCTGAAACCTTTGACTATGGCTGTAGCCTAATTTTTTAGAGCCCAATCTTAAGACCTAAAGACAGAACAGAATTCAACATAAAAGCCCTTTCAGAAACCGGGAGCAAGTAATATTACAGTTGCTCTTTTCAAATATGTGCATAGTTTTCATTTACAGTTCTGTCAGAAGTGAAACGCTCTGACTCTGTTAACTACTGCAAATCCCCAACATAACAAGATACATGAACACAGTTTTTGGTGTTTTAAAAATTGAGTGACAATGTGCAAGTGATATACTCATTTACTACATCACAACACAGGACATAACAAACCACAGTAACTGTAATATCAACCACACTGCATCCTCATTAAAGTTACTTAATCTATGTGAAATCATTAAGAGGATTTTAACGGTATGTAATTACCTCACATATAAGAGACTGCACTAAGCTGTGAGTGTCATGCCTTAAATGATGCAAATGCAAACTGCAGATGATAATCATTGTATTCAGAGTGTCATCTGGAACCTTGAAGGCTGAACTTTCCTTGTGATTCGGTGCAGAACCCTGCTGCGATAAACTGTGGGAGAGCTGACAGAGGCCTGTATCCGGCCTGAACCGAGCAGCCTGTAAACTGTCCCTCTGACTCCCACAGCAGCTGGTTCCGGCTATTGTTCCCCGCTTCTAGAGAAAGCGTCACAAGCGAAATAGAGACACCTCTCAAGGGTGTCCCCACAGTGACACAGAGCACGGCTTTCACACAATTCGTCTCAATCTGTCAGAAAAATGCACCTCTAATGGGCATTTTGACTCATCCACCCGAGACCTTTTTTAGATTTGTGTGAGCTGAAATGAAATTGAAATTTTTGTTTTGTTTGTCCAGATTCACAGTGGAAGGGAAGTCCACGTTAGCTCATGTTCAACAGGTTAACACCAGGGATTACTGTTTATCTGCAAACAGTATGTTGATAATCTCATACTTTAATCATAATAAATTATTCAGGTGGTTTGAAACATAGTTGTTAGAAATCAGAAGTGAGGAAACACTAACACACACACACATACAAGCATACAGACTTTTATTTACGGCACTAAACACACATTCATACACTCACACAAACAAATGTAACCATGCACTTTATTAACACGCTCAGTGATTCACTTTGTGAGTTCTCCTTTCCTTCCTTTCACATCGACTGCGAAGGTTTTTTCTTTTCAGACAGGCTTTCCTTTTGTTATTTATATCTTTTAGCTCATTTAATTTTTAATTTAATTTATTTTATTTCATCCAGTCACCATTTCAATTAATGCAAATGTTTATTATAGGCAAATAAAAAATGCTTTTTTGTCTATGGGGAAAAAACACAAAGTCTTTTAGTTCGGTCTCAGTCTCTCACGTGGGAAGCTGCAGCTGAAGGATTTCAATGCAGTGTTACTGTACTTGTCATGTCATTGTCATGTCTTTCTCTTTAAACTCCGCTGTACTTATGAACAGTGATGGTCACACATGGTCTTTGGCAGCTCCCTCCGCTGTCGCTCGCTTCCTCTGCAGGTTCCAGTTGAAGCCGTGGGGACAGGCGCCTCTCTGAGTGTTGTTTATTTTAAAAAATGTTTGTCATTTTGAAAACTGCTTTCAGTTCATTTCAGATATCGCTTTGAAAACGCTAACGTACAGTGCACCTGACTATGTGGCAAATAGACTTGTGGCTTCAATGTTGTTTTTTCTGTGTTGTCAATTTTAGTTGATTTCTATTATAAACTAAGAAAATCAAACATGCAGCAGTTATTACACTTTATTCTCAGGTGCTGGATAAAAAGAAAATCACCTGAGGTCCAGCTTATGTAACATCAGCACAGATATGTATCCCAAAAACACACTTGGCGAAGTTCACACTGTGAACCACAACAGGACTGTGCGTGCGTGTGTGTGTGTGTGTGTGTGTGTGTGTGTGTGTACAGGCCTTGTTTTAGGGTTAAGGTTAAGTGAGGATAAAAAGGGCTGGGGAATGCATTATGTCCACGAGAGCTCTCATGACTATTGTAAGGTGTGTGTGTGTGTGTGTGTGTGTGTGGGGAAAGCAGACAGGTGGGCAGAGCCTCGTTGTCGACATTTCTACACGTTGGATGAGGCTGCACACTGGAAGGTAAGACAGTGGGGATCACCAGAGTGGCAGCAGACGAAGGTTGTGCACTAATAAATAATTAAAAATAAACTGAACGACCTGTTGAACCTCAGAAGTCTGCAGCCTGCCCCTGTGTTTACTGTGTGTTTTTCTTCGGGCACTGAAGGACACTGTTACAGGAAATTTGCGGGGGGATCTTTTTCCCGGTCTCTTTCGTGAAGTTAGGAAGTCCTTCTGTATATTTAGATCACAGCTGTGCAGCGTGGAAATATTCAAGGCCCTCAAATGGCTTGTGGAAGGCAAGACAACCATAGTGAAATATAAACTAACACCAGGCAGAGCCAAACCAGGTCACATAATCAATCAGCACCACAATTCTGATAATTAATCATTAATCAGATTTAAAGATTTAACTGTAATAATAGTCACTCATGGACAAGAAATATAATTGTTTTCTTACTATTTTAAAAGGTTGCCATTACTAACAAGGTTTTTGTTCGCTGTAAAAAAAAGTTTTTAAGACTTTTCAAGGTCTAAAATTCAAACCTTTTTCTTAAAAGTTATAGCTGAAAATTAATTGCTTTGGATTGTGTTTTTTTTTCCCCCACACAGTTGCTGATATCCACAATTTTTTCTTCACCTTCTTTATTCTCTTGATATAAAATAAATAAAAATAAAATGTCTTAAAATTAATTAAACTTGTTGAAACATACAGAAACCATAATAAAGAATAAAGAGAATTATTAGTCAAATAACAGATATGTGCAAAAACTGAAAATCTTTCTTTGCGTTAGTGTTAATGAGGTTGCTTTTTAAGTTCAGTTTAGGAATTATTCGTAACATTTCCGAACAATTGTTAAAATGTGCTTGATTGCTCACTAAATAACTTAAAATGGTAAATCTCTGAATTTAAAACAAATGTATTATTAATGAAGAGTAACAACAAACACTTTTATGTAGCAGTTTTAAAATTGTTAAAGTGTTTGCTTTGGTTTCTTTATCTGTCAGAGAGTGAACAAAGGCAGGAAAGCATCAGTGACGGCAGATAAAAAGAAATTACAGTAACTTTCGTACAGTTTAGGTTTGTTCAGAAAGAGAAACTGAAAAGGAACAATTATTCATCTATGATGCTTTGATAGCTGATGGATACTTGACCATCAACTGCCCCTCGTCACTTCCAGAACCTCCCGCTCCGGGATTTCCCACAGTTCAGAGTGGCTCCTCGCCACCCTGACCTCGGCAACGTGCACGTTCCCCACAGCCAGCTGTCATGCTCCTCGTGTGAAACAGCTGGGGGAGGGTGTGACGGACGGGAGACAATAACTGTTGGAGGGCTGTTGTCCGTTTTTAGACTGGGTGACCTGTTTCCAGTGTCATCCAAAGATTCCAGAGGACCTGGGAGGGTTTCGCCCGCTGCTGCGGCAGCAGGAAGGGCAGAGCAACTGCGTTGCAATTTGAAACTCCATCAAAGAGCCTGTGAAAATAAAGTTTTCATCCTCTTGTAGTTGAGGCATTTTTATGTGGAGGTTAGTGAGGCTGGATGCCCTCCATCTTCCTGTAATTGTCCCAGCTATGCCCTTGTTTCCATGACTGAGCAGAAATCCAGAGTATGATATCATTTACAGCTGGTGAAACTACAGTATAATGATATGGACACAAAGCCTTTAGAAACTGAAGACAACAGTGAAAGATATTAACACAACTTAATCTAATGACGATTTTACAAGGCCCAAAGAATGCTGGGATTTTGGCACATTAGCAACACGAAATTGTTGGTTTTCGCCATCGATACTATTTAAAACACACCAGCAGCTCTATCAAGATATTATTTTTGCAATTCTTATGCATCAGTGTTGCACATTTTTCGGTGTTTTCCAATTCTACACATTCTATTAATAGAGGTGTGTAAAGTACACAAACTAAATACTCAAAAGTATTCACTTAGAAAAACACTTCACTACCAGTAGAACAATACACATTTAATATTCGATCTTCTGCTTTCTGTATTTATTTTTGCTATTTTTGCATCTTGGGCTCAAATATCTGATAAACTAAGTAAAATCAGGCTTCTTAGAAGACAATAATTAATTCTTTGTTGTTACAGTACATCCATTTCACGTGTATGATTCTTCTTCAGCAGTTAGATGTATTGTATTCCTACTCTTACATGATAATTGTTGCAGAAGCTGAGCCTGAGCCTGGGAGGTCCAACTGTGGGACACCAGCTACTTTGCTTAAAAAACCACAAATTAAGCAGAGCACATGTGGGTTTCAAGTGTGTATCCCTGGTTACTGATCACAGGAACGAGTGGAAAAGTACAACAAATCCATGTCAGACTGCACAAAAGGTGGACTGGCCGGTCGAGGCCCGGTGGATTATTTCCGTAAACATGCCAAAAGAGCTGCAATGACGAACAATGACGAACGACCGTCTGTAATATGTCACTAAGAGAATAAGGAAATTTGTGTTTTAAAAAGAAAAAACTTCTTTGACACTTTGGGATGAGCCCATAACCATCTCTTCTGTAGGGTTTGGTGATTCAGCATCGGGAAGCCCTGATAGCCTGTTGTCATATGCAAAGCATGAGATGAAACGTACGAAAAAACGCAAAAAGACACCTGATATTTAACCTGCCGCATGTCTTTATTACGCCAACTGTTTAGTTTAAGCTATTACTATGGTTTGTATTAATCAGTGTAAACAGCCATGTCTGTCCAGACTCATCCTAACCAGTTCATCCTTGAACCCAAGTGGACGTTTGAGCCAGATGCAGTGAAAGTTTCTGCAGGCGAATGGAGCCATTTGTTTTACAGGCGAGGGTTGCTGTCCCTTTCCCTGCAATCTTGTTTTGGTATGACTAAATAATGTATCTAGTGATTATATTTGTAGGATATCCTAAAAATCTTAAGTCATATTTTAGCCATGCCAGCAGCTTTTAACATGGCAAAGTCAGTTTCTTGTTAGATAATTTGCCAGAAAGCAAAGTAGGAGCTTATGTTTCTGCCTCCTCCACTATCTCAGGATGCATCTCATGCCTCTTCTAATACCTGCCATCCTGATTAGATGTGGGGAAAAAAAGCTCTGTGCCATCCTTCCTCCTCTAATTGCATAATCTGGATTAATAGTCTAAAGATGAAATTTGATAATACTTAATCTGATTGATGTCCAGGCGTCAACATTCAGTAGAATTTTGTGAAAGCTGGAAGTGTTTCTTTCATGCCGAGGGTATAATTAAAGTGACTGGCTTGGTTTGCCAACTTCGCAATCCAACAATAAATTGAATAATATGAACATTTTTGCTGAATTAATGATTGAGGTTAAATGGCAATTCAATCTGATTAGCAGGCCTCAAAGTGGCAGTAGACATTTGTAGTGTTTTCTTGGAAATGAGAGATGGTGGGAATCAAATGTCATAAAGTCAGTAAATGTGTTTGAGCCAGTACATGCACATTAGACCAGGTTGTTTACTTTAGCTCATACCTCTGTGACAAGGATGGGCCTCCCACTCTGAGGGCCCCAAGGCCTTCACAGGATTCCCTAGTTTCTTATGCTGGAGAAGACCTATGTGTGACTTTAGGGACCATTTGGAGTCCAGGGACCAGAGTGTCATGGGAGATGACATTTAACCAAGAATCTTCTTCGATGTGAAGCATTTACATCCAAAACAAGACCCACTGGATGTGAGGTCAGGTGGTGAAAATGCTGCATGAAACAAGTGAAGTGCTCACAATGAGAGAAAAATTTAAATTTTTAAATTTAAAATTTTTTTTCCTTACATATGAGAGTGCAGCTGTCACTCTGGGGGGGAAAAAGTATAGAAAAGAGGGAATAATGTGGTTAAAATCCAACCATTTGTGAATTATCTTAACATCACACTCAGAAATGTGTCATATGTGTTTACCTGACTCCACACACCCTGGTTGCTATGGAGAGCTGCAGAACGACAAGCCTGTGACTCAGAACCCAGGCAGCAGCAACAGCAGGGGCATCAGGACAGGTGACAGTGGCGTACACACACGCATACACACACTTAGACACAACACCATTAGCATCCATAAAAAGCCAAGGCTTGTCAGCATTAATCACCCGCGACCTGGCGTGGTGAGCTCCTTAGCGGAGGTGTACATGGACATCTAACAGCAGGTTTTTCCTCATCATCATGTGTGCACAGCACATGTGATCTGGGGGAAAGCAGGCTACTTGAAATTAGTCCTGTCATCCGCCAGGAAATTGTGACAGGGTGTGAATAAAGTTTCTAGATTTAACTGCCTCAAACTGTTTAGTTTAAAGAGTATTTTAACAAACACCAGGTGGTGCGACACTTACGGTCAAATTCAGCAAGTCAGTTTACAAGAAGCACTCCTGTCCTGATGTAAAGGTGGCTTGTAATCTATTCATCACTGATGCACTAACATCCTGACCTCCATAAAACATTAAGCTTTGTGTAAAAGTCGCCGTTATGTCTGTAGCTGGTTGACTAAATGCACCCAGTACTGGTTTCTTCTCCCTTTTTCTAGACACCGTGTGTTAAACACAAACTAATTAATTATGAGCACTAATATAGATTTAACAAAAAAAAATTATATATTATATCTATTTGTTTTTTGTTTCGTGTTAAGTTAAGAACATATCATCCTTCATCGT
>OMLM01012766.1:63778-94605 GCA_900302695.1 Helostoma temminkii
TTTTTTTTTTTTTTTTTTTTTTTTTTTTTTTTGACCAGTCATTAAATTATAAAAGGAAGCCAAAAATGCTCACACACTGGCGCTTGAAAGTTTGTAAACCCTTCAGAATTTTCTCCATTTCTGCATGAATATGAGTTAAAACATAATCAGAAGTTTTAAAACTAGATAAACACCCAACTGAAGAAATGAGACAAAACTTATTGTGTGAAATCATCCAATCAACAGGTCACGTCCAGACTCCTTAGAAATTATTTTGTAACCGTTCCAACCCACTCAGCATCAACAACTCTTCTTCTAAGGTCTTCAGAACTCCTGTTTGAGCCATGACACACTTCTGTGTTATTAAAATTGGACATTGAATTGGACACTGAGGATGATGATGATTGCCCTTCTTTAAATAAGGCAGGACTGATATTGACTGAAACACTTGACTCCTAATTTCCCCTTCAAATGTTTTCAGTGGCAAAAGTTTAAGAAGAAAGTCCAATTTGGAATTGTGTTAACATGTAATGTAATGTTATCATGTTCCCCACAAATCAATATTGATCTGCCAACAAAGTCAAAACTGTGGGCTTTTCTGACCACTCTGCTAGGAGTACTGATACCAGTACTGACTCTGATACTCTAAAACCTCTCAGATACTGCACTTTATACTGCTTTATGGCAGAGCATTACTCTTGTCCTGGGTGAGCGGGTAGGCGAACGTGGAGAAATGTCAGCATTGTGGAGATATTTTATGATGAGCATAACACAGTGTAACACAGTTTGCTAATGCAAGGAGCACAGTAGCAACCACCACTGCTGCAGAGACAACCCGCAGCCTGTTCAAATAGCAATCAATTATTTAGTCGTTGTTGAAAATACCAGATCCTGCTGCCACGCCACGTTGTTGACACTGTCTTACCAAAGGTACATGACTTGACATAACATATTCACAGCCTGTTGCACGACGTTACAGCTGCTTCACCACTGATATTTGGACCAGCAGTGTCTCGTCTCTGTCTCATCAGTTTAACAGTTCAGTGGGTTCATGAGCATTTTACTCTTGAGCGAATCATATTGCAAGCGAAACAATTTCTGGGCCACTACTACCTCCGGGAAGACATTAATTCATTGAAATGAGGTGGGGTGCCATGCTTGTTTACCTATCGAGTTTTATGTTAATAATTGGATGTGAGCAAAAGTCTCCAGTGAATAAAATCTGATTACAGTGTTTGAAGTTACTGCACTTTTCCTCTAATTGCAGTTTTTATAATTAAAAATGCTGCAACTGCTGTATTATTAAGTACTTCGTATTGGCAAGTACTCAAAGTACTTGTAGTCAGTCAGGAAAAAAGTGGCACTGGGACATCCCTTCACTCTGCTTGTGCATACTAGTTGTGGATACATTCTTACCAGTGCTACTGCAGTCAGAGATTTAGCCAATTATGAAGTTAATTATCTAATTACAACATAATCTTAATGGGCACAGGCTGCAGCAGGGTGATCGACTGTCCGGTGGGTACCACATGCAGTGCACTTATGATGCGCTGTCTGTGCCAGTTCCACAATTCAGTAAATCTCCAGCCCTCAAACATTACATAATATGATTTATGCGTCCAGCAGTTGCCACACTGGTTGCAGACCAAATTTATTTTAAGGAGCAAAGACAATGGACACACTGCAAGCCCTACCAGAACACCAGCCAGTGATGCAGTTTATGTAGGAGTCTTTCACTAATAAATCCCTGTAGATGTACTTATAATGACCTGAATGATTATTGTTTGATTCGATTATGTTTGGATGTTGTCTTTCTCATGTAACCAGCTAACTCTCCTTGAACTGCCATTTTTCAGTTCAGTCAATCTTGCTCATGTGATCTTCCACTTGTTTGCTATCACTAAGAGCCATCATTTCTTTAAATCGATGTAGAGGACTCTCATATCAATACTTGTTGCTATTTTAATCTAAAAATTAAATAAAGTCTCCTGCACAGAAAATGACACCTGAAACTACAGTTATCTGTATTCTACCACTTTTTTGCCTTGCTTAAAGATTTTATTTTTTTTATTAATTTTTTTATATTATTAATATTTCCTTATCATTATAACCTGCCCATGAGCTGAAAAACAATTACCTACACCTGCTGTTGCTGCGGTAACTGTAAATGTGGTCTACTACTAAAGCAAACACTTGTGTGTAGTGTTTCTGATTACAGTGTAACCCAGCTCCAGTTGTTTAATGATCAAGTAAGTTAATAATAACGAAAAGCAGATCTGATTTCATGCTACAGGTGACGCTAGTTGTGAGCTGCCTGTTCATCTCCAGCTACCCGCTCAGTGTGGCTGCTTCCTTCCTGTTGCGATTTTCAATAATAGATGTGTTCTCAAAAAATGCCCACGTTTCATCAAGCGTTTTTTGAAAGCTGGGTCAGTGGTAACACATCCGGTGTGACTCTATTTGTGATTCTGATGTCACTTTATGCATTCATGCCAGTAACCTGCACACAGTGTTTCTGTGCTCTCTTCTTTGGAAAGACCTGTGAGGGGAATATCTTCTCTGATTTGATTTGTTTGTCTGCTGTTTGTGGTGTCATGTTCTATAAAAAGACCAAGTGAGGCAAGATTGAATTAACAAAACATTTTGGTCATGATGATGATTATGATGATGATGGGAACTCTTTCTAGCTATGGTTCATGTGTGTTGGGTTGTTAGTGGAGTGAGGCAGCAGACATCTGAGTTTCATACTAACCCGTACTGTCACCCTCTCTGAAGCTCTGACGCTGTTGTGGTTCTGCTGTAAAAGACCAAACGACTCTGCCGTTACTCAGCTGCATCACGGTGCCTCTCGCATCCCTCTCATTCTTTGACTTTTTTTGCCAACCTGACATTCCAGCGGGTGTTTGATAAGCGGATAATAGGAGGATCAGAACTGGAATTCGTTGAACAAACTGCATGCTTTGACTCTGCAATTTTTGTGGGTCCACCGGGTCCATAATGCTGCATTCTTCACAAAGGTGGAACTAAAGGATAGTGGTTTTTTTTTACACTGAATCTTTAGATTTGGTTGGAAATCAAAATTGAAGAATCTGCTGAATCCTGATTGTTACAAAACACAGAATTAGTAGTGCAGTGACAAACAAACCTGTACAAATTGTTTTTTTTGTTTGTTTTTTTCCCCCCTTTATTCATTTTATATTACAGTCATAGTTATATTCCTCAATCAAAAGGAGTTGCACCATCTCAATCTCCTGCTAATCCTGATCTAGTTTACATGTTGCAGCCTCCACCATGGTCATGTAAGCTTAAATAAGTCATTATAAGATGACCTTTTACAGTTTTCTTCATTAAGGCTGAGCTTACAGCTCAATCACCAAACTAACATCAAGAATCATGTCCACTCAGGCCTCTGGTTTAAGGCCACACAGAACAAAGTAGAGTGCATTTGGGGTCTTCACATTTTCCCTGTATTTTCTTCAGTTATGTACAAATTGCCAGGTCAGTTCCTGCGGGAATGTGTTTAGTCTTTACTGGACCAGAGAGGTAGAATCAGGTTTCGTGCTTGTCTTGTTGGCTCGTCACATAGCTGAGTGGCAGCTTTATTTCCTAACATGTCTTTAACTTTTTCCTGTTAACGTGGTGAAGAGGCCAACCACTGCTGCACAAGGCTTTGAGCTTCATATGTCCTATTTACACTTAATTTCTTAGAAAATGTGTAAAATATTAGTTAATGCAGATTTAAGCATCTCAGTAGAGTATAAAGAGCACCTTGCATAATCTCCAAAATTTAACTACCTATTTGAGTTAAATTTTTTTTTATTAAAAAAAAAAACAAAACAAGAATAAAAACAGAATGTTCCAAGACAAAAGTTCAACAATTATCAATTCCTTAAACTGTTTTTGTTTATCTGTTCTCTTTGGTGTGCGTTAGTTAGAAGGATGTCCCTGAACCTTTTCTTGAAGGACATGCAATGTGGTTTTCATTAAAATTGAGTTTGTTAGATCAGTCACCATGAGAAAACTGATTCATTCTGGTGCACAGGGCTTTGAAAAAAGGTTTCTTCATGTTTGAAGGCTGGATTAAATCAGATGAATGTGCACTTGACGCAGATCACTGTTTGAGTTGCTGATGCTCATAATTGCACATTTTTTTTGCAGTAATTCAAAATTTCTACATTCAGTTCTTCCACACAACAACAAATTCCCTGGAAGAACAGCAGCTAATCGATTTCCTCAGATTGTTGTACCTGTTTTTTGTGCCTTTTGTGAATATCAAGTGTGAAATCCTCTGGTTGTGTGAGAGGTAGCTGCCACTGAGCAGATGCAGGAAATGGAGACACCTCTTCTGGGGATATGATTCATCTGTTCAGCGGCACGGCAAGATCTAATTCTGCCAACAAAGAGGGAAGCACATGAGGAAGAAAGCTTTAGCACGCTTTATGAGTTATTCAGGATGTGACATAATACTAAAACACTGTTTACTGCCTGAAACTGTGAAAAAGTAGGAAATTGCATTTTTCCACACACATACTTGGTGTGTATATGTGTTTTTTTATGTTTGTATCAGGCAACAAAACAGATCAATGGTCAAACAATACACACAAATTCAGTCCTTGCAGTGCAATGACTCGATAAACTCTCAGTAAGCTTACTTTGACATTGGCTGTGTCCTGTTTGTTGACTACACAAACCAGAGATATTACAAAGCAACGAACGGTCAACCATACACGTCTCGATTTTGCCAAATAATGTCACCAATGCAAGTAGACCCTGCAGCATGCCCAGTACTCAGGATCCAGGCAGGAGGACGTGATAAATGCTCACTGGTTGGCTACTAAACATTTCAGCAATGAGAAGTTGTGGTTCGGGACAAAACCATTCCACGCTGTCTGACAGAGGACTTTTGTGAAAGTGACAAGCGTTTGGCTTTGCATCAAAGACGAGTCGACTGCAGCTGGCAGCATTTCAGAGTAAAGCTCAAGTGAGAGGCAGCAGCTGGATGGTCATCTCCATGGAAAATTCCAGCCCTGCGTGTCTGGGATTCACCAAAACATTATTATTATTTCTGTGTTGATGTTTCACATTCATGTTTTGAAGGGGCATGTGTCCAGCTCCACTGTGAATGCTGCAGCTTACTGAAACATGCATGTGCTAAGACAAAAAAAACAACGTTATATCTGCGGCATTGCTCAATTTCTTAAACATCTCGGTTACAATATGTTCCTTCCAGGACAGAAGTTTCTTCATAAACGTCCAACAAGTCTGAAACCACTGACTGATAATTACACATCTAATGTGATTCATACCTGATTGTCAGATTGGATGTGAGTCACATTTAAGAGTTTGTTTCAGATCTAACTCTAAAAAAATGTTTATGGGTTGTTGACACTGATGTGGATTAAATAACTAAGTCAGTTAGGGACAAATAATCGCACTTCAGCTCTAACTGATCACTACAAGCGGCTCCTCTCACATCATGAGGTCAGAATTTCCTCAGATGAGTTTCAAGCTGAGATACAAGCAGCAGAAGAAGTGGAAGTTTTTGGTGACGCAGCCCAACCAGACGTGTGTTATTATGCTTACCCAGACCCCGGTCTTACTCCAACGTCTTCCTGTGTATCACAGCTGTCTAAGTTCTCCTCCAGCTTCTCATCACGAGCGTTGCTGCAGGAATCAGTGACCATAATGCTTTATAATCATGTTGTGCATCAGCTGTGTTTGAGTTCAAATCATCTCTTAAATGTGTATGAACTAGTAAAGTTCATCCACCAGTTTTCTTCTGTTTTGAAAGCAATGTATAACAGACGTGTGTGCGCGTGTGTGTTATGTCAAACGTCACACTGTTTATACTGGGGTGTCAGTAACGGTGTAAAGTGAAAGTGGATTATCTTTAAAGTGGCTTTTATAAGTTCAGTGTAAAGAGGCAAAGGCGTTTTAAGGAGGAGGCCACCTTCTCACCCATTATGTATTTAAAAAAAAAAGAGAAAAAAAAAGACTCCTCCCTCTGCTATGTTTTCTAGCGCAGCAGTACTTTGCTTTGTTTCCTTGACTTTCTTTAAATCTAGATTACAGCTGATTGTATGTGTTCCCATTATTATAGTGCTTAGCCTCTCTCTCCCATTGTCGGGGGAAGCGGTGCACACTAGAGGAGTTATTTCAAACTAATGTGGGAAACAGGCACTGAAAGAGGATTATGACATCTCAATGAGGTCAGAATTTCCTCTCAGTACAGATTATAGTAGTAACTCTTACTTTGTTTGAAACCAAAACATCTGAGCGTCTTCAAGTCGTCCAGCTTCTGCAACGATGGTTGTGTCTGGCTAAGCGGGGGTCCGTGTGAAGCAGGAAGACTTGGCTTCAGCCTCAGACAAAACACGCAGAGGATCACAGGTCTGGAACGAGAGCAGAGTTCGTTTGAACGTCGGGTTCCCAGAAGCTTCGATGAAAGCCAGGGGTTCCGGTTATAGTTCAGGAGCACAGATTTTGTTTGTGTTGAAGGTCCAAGCTTTTTACTCCTGCATTGTTGTTGTTGTAGCTCTGAGGGTCCAAACAAGGCTCAGTCAGCTGTGCAGCGCGACGTATAAAACACAAATAAATAGTGATAAAAAGTAAACTGTTTGGATATTTGATATCTCGGGGGTTTACACAGAAATAATGGAAGTTGGCCTAACATTTACCTTTGGAAGTTTACTCTGATACACAGTGTTATTGTTTTCATAAACGGGGAGTGAGCTGAGCTGCACAATAGAAACATTTAACCTACAGCAGTAGGAGCTAAAACCCTGTTGCACTATAACAATGTGCCACTATTCTTCCTTTCGGACAGGAAGTAACCTCAATGTGCCTTTCCTGGTCACAACTTAAAATTAATAATTCAATAAATAAATGCAATAATAAATGGTGTGACCGGAAAGTAACTCCTTATTTTCCCACCAGTGTTGCCCTTGTGGAACAAACTGGTGCCACCTTCTGCACTTTGGTTTACGAGAAAATAAATGCATGAGGTGACATATTTCAATGTCACCTTATTGTGTTTGCGTTTTTCAGATGCTTGACTTATATTTTTTCTCTATAGTCCAGTACTGTATGTCTGCTGTGGTTGGAAGAATGAAACGCGATTTTGAAATTAAGTCTCACAGAGGAAATGTGAAGCACAATTCGTGATTATAATAAGCAACTAAAAACAACCAAGTAATTTTCTCTCTTCCTCTCTCTAAATCGAGATGAATCTGATAGTGTAACTGCTTTATGTCAGATGAATGAAAAACACACGCACACACTGAAGCATCACTTTCAAAGCTCGGACTCTGGACTGGAATCCTGACTCCACAAGTTGACATTAGTGTCAGTCTTCCTTAACGGTAAACCAAGGAATTTTCCGTTGAGCTGGGTCGACGTTGGTGGGAGGCAGAGCTTTGGAAGAGAAAGCAAAATGTTACCGGCATGCCTGCTTTCTAAGAACTGATTCAATCAAATTACAACAAAATCCCTCTCGCCACTCATTGTGAATACATTTAGTGATCAATAAATGTGAGTTGGTCCAGATCTGAGAGAGAAACTGTCACTGAGTGATCAAAATATACACTTTTCACTTTATGCAGCAGAACCGCTCCAGTTTCTGATCTCGTGGCCCCTTTAGAAGGTCTGTACTCACATGTAACTCTTACATATAATAAAGCTGGAATGTAGCTTTCGAATGAATTATCGTAATCTAATGTGTCATATAGGTTTTTCGATATACACTACAAGTCAAAAATTTGGAGTCACACAGAAATTACCATGTTTTCTGAAACAAAAGCAGATTTGTAATTTATCAGAAATACAGCGTAGACATTGTTAATATTGTAAATGACTATTGCAGCTGGAAACTATTTCCATAAACATACAGAGGCCTGCAATCATAAAACACTAGTATTGCCTGCCAAAATCATATGTTTGCTATTGCTACTTTATTCATTTAAAAGGAGAAGTGATCATTAGAAATCCCCCTTTCATGAAAACATTGTCATGAAAAACATGGCAGTTTCTATTGCTTGGTTAAATACATTTTTTTCTCAATTAGAAGTGGAAATAAAAGTACATAAAAAATTGGTTTAAGGAAATATCAAATATTACCATATTATGTTTTGTGTTCTCAAAAATGCTACTGAATCTACACAATGTGCCTCATAATGACAAAGTGAAAATAGGATTTTGTTGAATTGTCTAAATATTTTAAATATCACATTGTACATAGTATTCAGACCCTTTCGGCTTAGGATCGTTGTCATGTTGGAAGGTGAACCTTCGGCTCAGTCTGAGGTCCTGAGTGCTGTGGAACAAGTTTTCATGGTTGCATTCACCTTCCCCTCAACCCTGACCAGTCTCCCAGTCCCTGCTGCTGATAAACAACCCCACAGCATGATGCTGCCACCACCATGCTTCACTGTTGGGATGAAGATGAGCAATACCTAGTTTTTTCAGGACATAATATTTAGAGTTGAGGTTTAAGTCTTGGTTTCATCTGTCCAGAAAATCCTGCTATTCACAGTCTGAGTCTTCTTCTGGAACTTTGTCCCATCTCTATACAGGTTCTCTAGCGTTCCGTGAGAGACCATCAGGTTCTTGGTCACCTCTCTTACTGAGACACTTCTCACCTGGTTGCTCAGTTTTGCTGGACGATCAGCTCTTGGAAGAGTCCTGGTTGTGCCAAACTTCTTCCATTTGAGAATTATGGAGGCCACTGTGCTCTTGGGAACCTTCAGTGCAGCAGAAATGTTTTTATAGCTTTATAGCTCTGTGCCTTGTAATAATCCCGTCTGAGCACTGCAGACACTTCCTTTGACCGTATGGCTTTTGCTCTGATACACTACGCAAAGGCATTCACACACAGTGTAGAGCAGCCAGGCAGAAGGAGCAGAGAGCTTAGGTAAAGTCAAAGTTAATACTTGAGTTGACAACATCTGTGTTTGTACTGTGCATGTGATAAAAGACAGTAAAGATTGATCAAGAAGTCTGCCAGATACCAAATTACCAAGAGTTTTTAATTGATCTGTCAGGATGTTTAAATGTAAACAGTTTACTGTGTATAAGTGTGATGCATGTACTGACCACTTACTCAACCAGTGACTAAATGATGCAGACTGAGGTATAACTTATGATGAAACAAAGAGCTTTTATTCAGACTCAGAAAAGAAAAGCTGGACTTTCCCGAAATAAAAAGCACATAGTAATTCCTGTAAATTATCTATTTATTACAGAGGAATTTACCACTACTACAGATGAAAACAAACGTGGATATGTTTAATTTCATGTCAAGTTAAGTGGTGTTTTTAAATTTTGTGCTGGCATGTCCTGGATTTTCAGTCCAGAGCACCAGTGCTACCATTGGAAGAAGTTGGTGTGGAGTGCTGCCTTCAGAGGTGTGGCGTTTTTCACTATAACACAGTGTTTTGTTTGTTTGTTTGTTTTTCTTTTTTGTAATTTAAACCTTGACCATGATAGTGCAGCTATATTTTGTCTTTATTGTCACATTTGATTCAAGTTCCAACGTATTTCAACGGTGTGAATTCCAACCTGAGACATTATAAAAACCAGAGATGCACAAGAGAGAGGTAGGAAGACAGGATGAGAGATGAATGAGTAGGTTTTATGTCAGGAGCTCAAGAAAAGAAGCTGTTAATCCTTCCTGTGCCAGTGAAGGACGCAGGAAGCGGCAGCTGGTTAGTGTCACAGCTCACTGTGAGTATTGAAATTGAATGCAGACAATTTACAGCGCAAGATGTTTGTATTTGACGGCCCTTGGCAAGATTGTGTCATCACAACCAATTCCATTGCTTATCACTATGTTCAATATGTTCACTAGAAACAGCTTTAAAATTTAAACTTTTGTTATTTTCTAAAATACTGTCTGGTCAGGTTTCTGAAATATCAGCGTGTAATACTTTTTGGATAGTGGTTATGCACTGAAAATACATAGGTAACACTTAAGTAAGTTGAACCTAATAGTAAAATCAACTTAAAATATTTAACTAACTACAACATTGGACAAACTTAACTGAGTTAATTTAAACTTTCTTAACTTTTGGTAGTCTTTTAACTTAAAATAAGTTGATTGAAAGAATTTCTGATCTCGATGAATGAAATCTTCCAGTTGAAAATCTTTAGTCATTACATAGCGGAATGTGTCGAGAACAAAATAACATAAGAATGATCAATGGAAATCAAAATCATTACCCCCTGAAGGTCTGGATTCAGAATCATACTCAAAAGTGGCAAAGTCAGATCATAGGCTGATCCAACTTCTGTGGAAATTCCTCAAGACAAAAAATGAGGCTCAGTAGTGTGTGTGGCCTCCACGTGCCTGCATACACTCACTACAACGTCTGGGGATGCTCCTGATGAGATGACAGATGTTCTCCTGAGGGATCTAATAAGTCTGTGGTGCAACATTGCATCAGTGGGGAATGAGACATGATGTCCCAGAGGTGCTCGATTGGATTCAGGTCTGGGGAACGGGCAGTCCAGTCCATAGCATCAACGCCTTTATTTTTTGTTGTCAGGCAACGTATTTTGTAAATGAATGAAACATCACGGGGAAGTTGAATAGATGGCAGGTGTATAATGTGCAGGGAAAGTACTTTGGTTAGAGACAGATGATGTTTGTGTTTAAATTTTTATGCAGATGTTGTGTGTGTGAAGTGATCCGTTACATTATTCGCTAATACTCAGTCCACAATCTTTCCCTGACCCTTACCCAGTGCTGTGTCTGCCTGAACCAACCATACAACATATTAATAAAGTTGGAGTCATATATCAGCATGTTGAACTTTAAGATCAGATATTTTAGCAGAGGAGAAAACTAGATGTTGTAGATTAGATAAATTTAGTGGACAACAAAATATGATGCATGTGGACATTTAATTGTCGATTATGTTGACAGAAAACTTAATGCGGTTGGAAATAATTTCCTATAAAAACGTAATCGTGATTGCAGTTTAATTGTATGGGAGGGTTGGCTCACCTGTGTGTGTGCACATGTCTGTGTGTGCATTGGGCTGGCTGCATCCACTGTGCGTCATACAGAGAGCAGAGGAGAACTGACATGCCTCAGGCTATTTTGTTTGTTAAATAAAAGAACTAGGTATAGACTTGTTCTATATATCTGCAGTATACAGAAAATAAAATTGAATAAAAAACTTTTTATGGGAGGGCGGGGTTGCCGTTGCCACAGTGCAGATTAATGTGCCATCCTGGATGAGCTCCACTACCTGAGCAATTTCTATGGGTTGCAGACACCACCTCATGCTACCTCTAGTGGTGAGGGCACTGGCAAAATGCAAAAGTGACCAAAAATCATCCAGAAATGATGAGGACAGGGAAATGGTCTGTGGCCACCACCTGCAGAACCATTCCTTTATAGAGGTTGTCTTGCTAATTGCCTCTGATTTCCACCTGTTGTCTGTTCCATTTGCACAACAGCAGGTGAAATTGATTCATAATCAGTGTTGCTTTCTAACTGTCAGGTTGATATCCCAGAAGTGTAACTGACTTGGACTTACATTGGAATGATTATGTTCCCTTTATATTTTTTAAGCAGTGTACTTGGTATATTCTGTGATATACAGTATGTGTTCTCCCT
Source organism: Helostoma temminkii (assembly GCA_900302695.1). Taxonomy (NCBI): domain Eukaryota; kingdom Metazoa; phylum Chordata; class Actinopteri; order Anabantiformes; family Helostomatidae; genus Helostoma; species Helostoma temminkii. Next base: position 75,378 of record OMLM01012766.1, read on the forward strand.
TTTGGAGTGGCCACAGTGGATGAACCTTCTCCGTTCTGTGTCTGTCACACCCACTGCTCTCATGTCCCTCACCACATCCATTAACCTCCTCTCTCCTCCTGTCTGACGGCTCCATCCTCTGCACATGCCCATCCATGAGTGCATCATTGTGCACAACAGGGAAGTATGGTAAAACTGTGAAGTACCTCAGAATTGTACAAAAAGTACCTGATTGAAAGTTTTGAGAAAGTTACTCTTGCCTCTGAATTCATGTTGTTTACAGATCAGAATCATTAGACACAGTAGCGTATAATATAGTGCATGTAAAACTTGATTAATCCTAAAGATAAATTAAGTCTCATCTCATTGTGTTTTGACGTTTCTGCATAGTTTTATTTACAGATGTATAAAATGCATAAAAAAAGCCTTTAGGTGTGTATCATATAAAAAAGTGTTGTCTGCTTATGAAGATAAGTGACACAGCATCATTCTGATTGTCCACTGACGTTTTATTGAAAAAGAACAATATAATGTACAATAATAATATTAATACAAAAATCTGTACATTCCATAGTTTTGCAGTACATTTGGAAGACTGACAGAAAATAATTGCAACAAGGAGGGAGGTATTTACACATGTAGGATCTATTAAGCCTAGTGGCTTCTGTCACTGCAAGATATAAATTTGTATTAACGCCGTACACCTTCATATGCCGGGGTTACAGTACTTTTGGCTTTGAACTACGCTTTTTCTAATTTTACATTCTCAAGTAAAGCAAAACGGAGAATGAAAAGTCAAGTAGTGTTGATAATGAAGTAGGCTGATCTGTAGTCTGCATGCAGCAAAATAAAAGGGTAAGTGGCTTTGAGAATGTTTTACTTGGAGATTTTCTTCCATCTCCAGTCGTAACACTGTCAGATTCAGACATTAGAAAAGCGATCTATTTAAAAAAAAAAAAAAATTTTTATTTTATTTTTTATTTTTTTGCAAACAAGTTCTTTCATCACATACAGCCTGATATTCTAAAACCTTTAAAGCAGGTTTGGTTGGAAAAATCTACTTTACAGTAGAAGTGCGGCTGAACATGAGATTTTTGTTACTTTCCTCTCCACTTCCACTTTGGTTCATTTATCACTTTCATTTTCCACCAGTATTGATTTTCCAGATTAAGGCTTGATGAGGTGGCTCAAGATACGAATGATCAATGTGAAAAAAAAACAAAACTGTACACACGTTCTTGAAAAACAAACCTTATTAAAACTCCCCAAATGTTCTACGTCTCTGTACCAAATCTAATCAGGTGTTTTTAAGAACAGCATAACTATGAAAATAATACTCTTTGGCACGTTTTAAATCAAATAAAGAAGCAACATCATAGCAGCACTTGTAAGAACATTCAGATTCTCATATTACCCCAGTCTCAGTTTAAATTAATGATTTCTTGTCAGTCTGATGCCGTTAATACTCCCATTCTTTGTCTCGGTATGAACAGACATGTTTCCATCAGTCTGACCAGCAATGAACAATCTCAAATCAGCAACCACCTTATGTTTTACCCATAAACTTTAAAATCTTTACACCAAAGCATGAAGCAGAAGATCAGAAATTCAGTGTTCAAGTCAGAGGAAATTCTTACAGTTCAACCTTTTCTGACTCAGAAATGTTTTACTGTTATGATGTCTAATATGAGACCAGCTCATGATCAAATATTCTTGTACCTTCTGTTTCAGACATGCACAAAGTGTCAAAGTGAATTCATCTTTAAGGGTTTTCTAAACTAAATCTTCTAGCAGCACTTGAACTTATTCTATAAGAATCTCAAATCCGCCTTTCTGAAAGGTTCTTGTTCTTGCTGAAGAGAAAAACTGAAACATGCCTGCAATTTTTCAAGTCATCTCAACAAATTGCTTCCTCTGTCATCTTGCACTCAGCAGACACTGAGCACACATTCATGGGGACTTTATGGAGAATTCATTCTGCAGTATGCGCATGGTTCATAGTGCTGTGTTTTGTCATACTGTATGTAGTCAAAGTTCAACCTCACATACAAAGTTCTAAACCTTGCCGCTTTTCCACAGCAGTACCGTTCGGCTTGTCCTCTACCCAAGGCCAAGCTCGGCTTGTTGTGCCTTTTGGAGCAGAGAGGTGATTCTAAGAAAAAAATATCTCTCAAGTGAGGGTTGAGGTCTGAACAGTCATATTTCTGACTCTCGTCTCAGAGGCCGAGACTCTAGTGGCACGGTGGCTTGACTATGTTCAGTCTCTGAGATGTTGTCTGTCTGGGTGCCATCGGGACCAACGCTGCCCCCGTTCCCCTCATCTGTGTCCTCTTTGTTCTCCAGCGCCATTTCATTTTCGTAACAGAATGAGTTGGAGTTTGAGAGAATGTATTTTTTCTCTGCAAGATCTCTGGCGCTGCACAGAGGGGTGCTTGGCACCTCGTATGTCTTATGGAACCGGGAATAGTCCACCTTGTAGTAGTTCTTCTCCTCAAAGAGCACCGGCTCAAATCGGTGGCCCCAGAGGATCTCGCTGGCAACATAGGAGCTGCGGCACTGCGTGGTCATTGCTGTGGCCTCGACCATGCCCTCCAGGATGACCACGATTTCAAACTCTAAGTTTTCCAGGTCCTGTTTACTCATGTCGTAAAAGGGGCTGACCTCGTTGATCTCGTGGACAATGGTGATTGGAGAGACCAGGAAGATGCGGTCAACTCCACTGTCAAAACCTACATTTATGTCCATCTGGTCGAGTGGGATGTATTCCCCTTCTGCTGTCATCCGGGATTTCAGAAGTTGTGCTCGCACATGCGCCTCGACCAAGTGGCTCTTCCTTAGATTGCCCACACGCCACATCAGGCATAGCTTGTTGTCCCTCATGGCCACTGTGGCGTTATGACTGAAAACCAAAGTTTCATTCCTCTTCTTGGGCTTTGCCATCTTTGCCATGACAGCACCAATGATGAAGGCATCAATAATGCAGCCCACGATGCTTTGGAAAACCACCATGAAGACGGCGACAGGGCACTCGTCTGTGACATATCTGTAGCCATAACCGATAGTAGTTTGAGTCTCAATAGAAAACAAGAAGGCAGCGGTGAAGCTGCTCACATTGGAGACGCACTTCTGCCCGTTGCTTTCCAAGTCTCCATGGAAAATGGCCACCAGCCAGAAGATGCAGCCGAAGAACAGCCACGACAGGAGGAAGGCGAGGCAGAAGATGATGAACATCCACCTCCAGCGGATGTCCACGCACGTAGTGAAGATGTCAGCCAAATACCGCTGACCTTTCTCACTCACATTGATGAACTGCACGTTGCAGTGACCGTCCTTCTTTACAAATCTGCTCTGCGGCTGGTGCCTCGTGTGCACTTTGCTCTTACTGCTGCCGTAGCCGTTGGGCACTGCCATTGTGGCTAGCTTCATGCCGTCCTCCTCTGATGACACAATGCTGTAGCGGCTGGCTCGCACGCTTCCCATCACCTCAGACTGAGAGGGCTGGGCTGCTTCTGCTTTAGAAAACAGAAAAAGTTTCTGGAAAAAGCGTTGGAGAAACAGTTTTGAAACGCTTTGGGGGACCGACTCAGAGGAAATGGTGACAAAATGAGGCGGGCTGAAGGGACGCCTCTTCAGCCTCACTGGCCCCTAGGGTGGAGTGCAACAAGAGGAGGATGAAATGGTCACTCCTCTTTCATCAGCTGACTGGACCTCATCAAGTTAATCTGCTGCAAGAAAACAGATACAGAACACGTCCGTTAGACAAACCAGTTCACAGTAAATCAGATAAACTCTTATAAGTGTTCTGAGCTTTAAATGACATCATCAAAAAAACCCCAAAAACTAATGTTTCAACGGTTATGCAGTTACTTGTTTAAAATAAATCGGTAACTTGTCACAACCAATAACTTCACCACTGAGTGAGATCTGTGTGCAGCCTGAGAAAAACCTTCAAAAACTTCATACCGGGGTCCAGAAGAGCTCGTCTCTCTGTGCCAACAATATTTCATTCAGTCATGACAAACAACAACAGTGATATTTCACCCTTATCTAACATTTTACTTTCTCTGAGTGAGGGCACACAGTTATTACACTCAGGTTCTGTTGTCATTCACAAAGGTGACTTGTTTTTCTTGGCTGGCCTGATCAGTTTTAGCTGGACTGTGTGTTATAGTGTTTTTACACAATCTGGGAAAGTTCGGATATGCAGATCATTTTTCTCAGTCATCTTTGAAATAATACACTAAGAAAAACTCGCCTAAACTGAACTAAAGCAAACACCAGTCGGGATTTCAAGCAGGACTGTTTATCACATTCTGTCTTAGTACACAGTGATGTATTTTTAACACACATTTTAATCAGCATCTGTTTTCTTATCTTCCTTTTTGGAACTTAATCAGTTTAAACTGTATGAACTATAAATGACATCCCGTCAGTCTCACACATTTATTAAGCTTCATCTGTTATTTCAAGAAGCTTTTGCAAGCTTTGTCAAGATGCACAGCTTGTTGACTCTCCCACAGCCCTCAGAGATTTCTTGTCTCTGGTGTAACGATGACAGTCCTGTGAGGATTCTCGCCACACTAGTACATCACTGTCCTAGCAACGAAGTCTAAATCGACCTGCTGCAGTCTGTGTTCTTTTTTTTCTTTTTTCTTTTTTCTTCAAGTGCATTTGTGTTTGAAGCACACGGGGTTACGAGATACGAAAGGCTGGTGGTGAAAACTAGAAAGTTCTTCATCTTTAGAGTGTTAGTATCACATATGCAGATTAAATCCGGATACATGTCGTGTGACCGCAGTTGTGAGTCACTGACTCATATTCAAGTTTCATACATGCAAAAGGTAAAACTGGCTGATGCAATTTGTTAGTTTTTTACCAAAAATGCCAGTCAGAAGGAACAGTGGCGTTTCCTAAAAAATATCAGCATATAATCTAACTAGCAACCAAAGAATATGCACTGAGGAAGCTGCATTGTTACATCATATTTCTCAGATTATCCCTTGTATGTAAACCTTTTAAGCTTCTTGTAAAGTGAATCATATTCGGCTAAATTAATATGCTTGTGTTCAAAATAAGCAGATTTTTTTTAAAGAAAAAACAAAATACCCTAAATACAAAACATGGTTATAACAAAAACAGTTATATAATTACACCTTCTATAGTTTTAAACTGTGTTATTACACAGTATCTGGCTGCAGGGAGACGCACAGTTCTGCCCTCAGAATGCTCCAAATGCCTGCGACAAATGTTAACAGGTGCTGGGGGGGAAAGAGAACCGACTTCTGATGCAATCATCCACACACACCCGTCAGAGCGAGACACATGCACGTTTCATTTCCAGCTCAGGTCAGAGTTAATAAGAACATGTCTAAAGTCCTAAAACACGTTGCGAGACCAAATATTTCCTCATAAAGTAAAACTTTTGGCGGGTCATCTGACAGCTGCGGCTACACCAGCCGTGCGTAAAAGCCAGGAAGTCGGCGCGTCATGGAGAATTAAGCTGATAGCAGTTTAATAAGAGCGTCTGTTTGCCAAAAGATAAGAGCTCTGACCTGTGTACATCACTTACTAAAGGTGGTACATGTATATTAAACCACTAGAGGACTAGATCTATACACGAAATGGCTCAAACTCGTGGTTCCTCTACCTGTTGCTCATTTGCGGACCGGTTGGAATCAGCTTGGTGAAATATAATCCAGACGGGTTTTTGGCCTCCGCGTCGTTTATCCTCGGCGTCGTTTCTGTGCAGTCGTTATTTATTTCAGCCGAGCAAGAATCAAGTGTTAAACGTCCCTCATGTCTCTGGAGGACCGGTCTCGACAATGTGCTTCGCGGTGAGTTCCCCCAAAGCGTTTTAAACGGCGAGCACCGGCACGACCCGCCCCCGGCCCCGCACCGGGCCAATGGAGACAGGAGGGGCGCACAGACTGTGAACCAGGAGGAATTGTGCTCTGTTTGTGTCATTTCGTTTGTTTTGACCGACGCGACTGATGTGTGAACAGAACACAGCGTGAGAGTAATTTGACACTAATTGTCCGTTGACTTAATTCTCAATTAGGGGTTAAATAAACCAGGAGGAGGGAAATCAAGGAGGTTAAAACACTGAAATATAAACACAATTTAATGTCAGAAAAGCATATTCCTTTCTGTGCTTACATCTGGACGTTATTAGTGTGACTATTGACTTTTACAAACATGTTCACATGGGAATCAATTGAATGTGTAGGTGATCCAGCTCTGCAGAAAAGCTCAACTTGCTGTGAAGCTACAAATTTTAACACTGGTGACAAAATATAAGGGAAAGAAAATGTGTTTTTTTTCCCCCAGAAATCCAGGTCAAAGCAATAATTTATCTTTTCACTGCAGAGACGTTTAAAAAGCTGCAAAAATATGTGACTTCTGTGCCTGTTACCACCTGCTGATGACAGTTTTTGCTGCACAACTGCCCATCGCGCTCATTTTTTGCGCTGCCCATTGTTTTTATAGATCTTATTTTTTAATGTGGGTATGGAAAATGTGTTCTGTCGGAAAGAATGACTCACTCAATAAAGACCTACACGCCTGTATTATGATATGACTGTCTTTCTCCACTCAGCTATCAAGTTGCTTCAGATGTTTAGACTATGCATCTGTTGCCCTATAATTTTAGTACAGGCTTCAGCCGTGTTGTCTTAAAGCCATTGACTAAATCATTCTTCCTGCTTACTAATTCATGATAAACATTAACCCACAGCTACATGTTTTTCAGAGAAGCTTTTGAACTGCTCTTCCCCTCTCCAGAATAGTCTTATTTTTAGTTCTGGTTATTTATAGCAGCACGTATATTTAGCAGAGACCACCTGTGTCAGTGAACTGTGTGCATTGTGTGTGTTTGCTTTCCATGCCCAATTTCCAGCAATAAAGAGTGTTGCATGCAGTAGCCCAGTGCTGCGTGTGGACCACAAGGTGGAGACCTGGAGACTGGACTGAACTGGTGGTTGTCTCCGATACTCAGAGCTCTGTAATGTGAGCAAGACAGGAGGACAGCAGTGAATCTTGAAAATGTAACTTTTTTTTGCACAGACAGTGTGAATATACTGATTAGAAAAAGTATTATTTTCTTGCATTAGATGCATTTATGTATGCAGCACTTGCATCTAGTAAAGGTAGAGTTATTATGGATGGTTCCTGATTTACTCCTCCAAAGATTCAAGATTTTTATTTTTTTTAAATAACAAGGTACACGCAGTGCTTTTGCCAGGCAACATGTACAGCTGACAACCACTCGCGTTCACTCTAGGGCCAATTAAGAGACACCAATTAGCATCAGCTAATGAGAAGAACATGCAAATGCCACACAGAAAGACAAAGTGGCAGGTTCAAACCCAGAACCTTCTTTGTTGTAACCAGTTTGAACAACCAGTTTGTTCTTGTTTGGGAACCACAGAACCAAACACCCTCAAGCGAACTGAACACAGAACTATTACATCTACCCGTACTAAAACTAATGTAAGACTAAAAGCCTAGTTTCTTCTATTTACTGAGATGAAAAGGCAACACACTTCTTCTCCATTATGCTTCTTCTTCTTCTGTTGTTTATAGGCAAACGGCTTTTACTGTTACTGTATTATTGCTACCTTCTGGATCGTAGTATGCCCCATTTTGCTTTTATTGCTTTCATGGCTTTAATACACGTCCACTCATGATACCTGAGTCATTATGGTTCCTCTTTGGGTATATCTGGCGTCTGGTCCTCGCTAAGAACCCGAATTCAGCAGCATTCAAGGGGCGACAGTTGGTACAGTGGATATCCCTCAGCCCTGGAGTCGGTGGTTCCTCATACGATGGACCCAGTTCCTTCTGGCCATGTGTAAAAATGGTCCCCTGGACAACACACTGAATCCCCAAGAATGTCCACAAAACCCCAGCCACTGAAATTGCACTATTCAGACCATCCAACTGATAACTTTGATGGAAAACGGTCTCCTTCTAAAGAGGTAAAAATGTCACTGGAGGTGCACGATTGTTCATATTGACTATGCTCAAACGCTGAGATGTCTTAGTAGTTATAGCACCACAACAGGAACCAAAGGTTGGATAGAAGGCGGTTATGGAGCTGAGCTGTGAACTGTTCATTATTACATAATTACTGAATTGGATCAGAAAGCAGGAGAGGTCAGACAGACCTGGTAAACCCAAACATGGGTGTACTGGGAATGTCTGCTGGAAGAGACTGCTAAAAAACAAGCTTAGCTTCAGTCCCAGAGAAGCGTCCAAAACGTGAAGTCAGGCTTTGTTTAAAAGCAGCTGCGGCCAAAAGCTCCACATTGCCAGCATGGAGGCATTGGAGGTGAAATATACAGGGGCTTCAGAAAATATTCACAATTGCTGCCCATCAGTCTGAACTCAATAACCTATGATGACAAAGTTAAAACATGTTCTTGGAAACGTTTGCACAGAGAGGTACTGAAAGTTAGTGACTTTATTTGGGTTATTGTGTTGTTTTGGTGGCGCGTCTTTCCAATAGGGCTCAGAAATGTTCCAACTCTGTGGTTGAACCTCTTGGCCTTCCTGGAAACTTCCTAATGAGATGCTGAAAATTAGCAATAATCAGTGAATAGCAGGTGGAGAATCCACCATTTAATGAGCTGAAACCTTAGCTTAGTTTGCTATGACTGCATCCTCTACGATTACAACACTGCACACAACAAAACTGGCGAGTAAAAAAAATAAACCATCTTACAATGATTGGATAATTTAAACAAAGAGTGAGTCTAATTGGACAGCACCCTTTTCCTTTGCTTAACATTTACATTTTTCTTATTGCACATGAGCATGTGTGCTTATTAGGATCAAGAGAACCTACATTTGCCTTAATAATAACAGTATAACAACATTTTTGTACAGATATCATATGTCCATTCAAAAAGTTAAGAATATTTTATGGACACTAGCTATAGAGTACTGTAAATCTACCCATACACAGCCTTTACCTGGATGGCATGCTAAGGTATATTAATGTGCAAGTATACTTGGCATTTTAATTAATTTATGTTTTTGACATAAAACAAGAATTGTCTTTGCAAAGGGGTGTTTCAGTGACTAATTTCATGACGTATGCGTAAAGTCCAACTCTACAGTGTCCAAGAAGAAAACTGCTTTTTTTCACAAACCTAAAAAAGATTCAACTTTTGCCAAAGTCCATGAAAAGAAGCCTGATAAATATTGGCAGCACATTCTTTGGTCAGACAAAACCAAAATAAATGAGTTTGGATGAGATGGGGTCCAGCACGTCTGGCATGGGCTACCACAGTGACTGCCTAGTACTGACTGTGAAACATGGAGGTGGGGGTGTAATGATATGGTGCTGTGTGACTGCAAAAGGTGTAGTGGAGAGGGAAAAATTTGAGTTTGTAACCAAATACTGAATAAGTTTTCCAGATGTTTGTTTGTCGGATGGGTTTTTCTTCCACCACAGTAGTTTGGTCTGTTTTAAAATACTCTGAAGGTGTTGTACTAGATTCAAGTTGTATATCCAGAAACTTGCAACAGTTATGTTCTCCAGGGGTTGTATTTACATGTCACTTTACCACTGTTGTTCTGAGTCACCTTTAATTTTTCTCTAGCAATATATTTGTGCTGCTGGAGGGCTTTTGTTGGCTTTAAACACCAAATCTTTTCAGTATTTTGGTGTTTTGCTTAATATCCTTACCATTCAGTACTTCTGTATATTCTAGTGTCAGTTTTTGTTGTTGTTTGTAAGTGGCTGAATGTCTGAAATTTCCCTCAGGATTAAACCTACCTTCATCTTCTCACTTCTGAAATCTACCCAGTAAGTAATCTGTCCAAACGTTTGCTCGCAGGTTTGGCATTGTTTCGTAATAAGATCCATTTTAAACACTGAAGGAAAACAAGACTCAGCCATGCTACACTGAGGAAATATTGTGTGCAGTGTAGGAACAAGGTCATGATAGCTCATGGTGTGACTGGCGTGGATATCCCCAACCATATTGAAAACAGCGTTAGGAGGTCTGTGTGCAGAGTGACTGTAGCCTGTGACCACATCAGGAGAGTGAATTCGAAACTTGAGCTGATGTTTTGGTAAATGGCAGAAAAAGGAAGAATGAGTGTCAAGTTGAATCAAAACGGTCGTGGCTCTGCACCTCTGTAACAACATGATTGATCTATTTTGGTTTGATGTTAAAAAGAATACATGTTTGTTAATAGGATAACACAATGATGCAAATCAAAGCAACACAGGAGCACGTTCTGAAGCAGCGTCTGGTTATTTTTGTGCGTCTGGTTACTTGACATCAAAGTGACCTTCCTGTTCAGAGCTTTTGTTCTCGGACAAGGACCATGGTCCGCCTCTCACACGTGCACAATGACAAGAGGAAGTGAAGATGCAAACCAGACTTCATTGAAATGGACACTAGTTTTTCCCATAAGCAAGAGTGTTTTAATATTTTATAGAATTAACTTGACACTACAACCACACAATTAGAAATGTCACAACAGGTGTTTTGTGCTTGTAAAATTTTCAACCATATGAAATGTTATGTTATTTACAACTGAACTCCACTTATATGTGGTAACATCATGGTAATTACTAAAAAAAAGTGATTCCACCCACACAAATGCTTCACTTTCACTTTCACCACCTTTTTCTGTAACAACATTACAGTCACGACTTATCATCTAGCTGTGGTTTTTTTGTACACATCTAAATTCACCTTTTATGAGCATATGGAGGACTTTTTAATCTGAGCTGGTCTGAGAGTTGAAGTCATCATTTACTTGGAAATGACATTTAATAAGAAACAAACATTTTCACACCTTTTAAATATACATAAATTGTTTTAAAGTGAGAATATAATTACATTTATCTATAAACTATCATTTTATAAAGAATTTGTTTTTGTCTAGATTTTACACTGTGAACCTCTGTTCATTATATATTTTGTTTTATATAGTCAAACTACCTATAAACAAGGTAAATGTATCAGAAGGTCCTTATAACTATAACCATCCAGTCACTGTATTATATATTTTTCACCCACCTCATCCACATTGCAGTGCTATACTGTCTTAAACTTAGTCAGTCTAAATTCCTCCTATAGTTTTAGGTCTTAGAAATGACTTCGAGCAGTTAATTCATAGTAACCATTGCCCTCCGATGGAACACACCGTAGCACGACAGACATGATGCTTTCTATTCCTGTTCCACACATTCTCAGTATTAAACATGGCGGCAGCTCTGGATGGCAGCAGCAGAGAGACAATCCGCTCTGTAATTAGTTTTTTACTTAACAATGTTAATAAGTGAAAGAAATTGAACAGGAAATGTCTCAAGATATCGAGATGTACTGCAGTGCACGCTAGCTGCGGACAGTGCAGATAGAAAAAGTTTGGGCTGCACGTGCACATCTGTAGAGAGTCTGTTCAGATCGTCGCAAACTGAGCTGGTGACAAATTTTATGACACGGGTACGGACATGTACACATGTAAAGTATGAGTTACACTTCACTTGCTGTCCACTTTGTTCGAGTAGCCCTTAGCTAAACGACGCTCTTGTGCATTTGACTCTTCTTTCAAAACCTGCTGCAAATCTTGCTGATGTCAATTTCTGAACAAAAACAGATCTACAGCACAGTTGAATAAGCTAATCCGAGTTGGAGACTTGCAGGCAAGTCAAGGTTGGGTCTGTGTGTGGATTGCTGAAAATGCTAAAAAAGAAAATGACTGTACTAATTGTTTTACAACTGGATGAAATGTTTCCACCACTGTTGGATAGATTGTCTTGAAATTTGGTAACTGTTCAGACATTTGTGGCGTCTTGACTAATGAATGATAATGACTCTCATCTCACTTTTCATTTAATGCCATTACCATGCTTAATTTTTAATTTGTCTAGCGCTTAGGTTTATGACCCAAATACCAGCAAAGCTAATGACCTTCCCCTCAGCCTCAGCTGCACTTTGTGTTCATACTAATTGGCAAAAGTTAGCGTACTAATTTACCCAGGGCAGGGGAGATGTGTCAGCACCATCAGTTACATAAATATATCCATTTACTTGGAATGCTTTGACGCATCATCATGTTGATCCCAAATTAATGTGTCTCTCTCTCCCTGACATGCTGAAAACGCGCCTCTATCCCAAAAGACAAGACAGAATCAGCAAAACTTTGGGATTCTTCAACAGAGACCTAATAAATTGCTTCTCTCTGCTTTGTAAAGCTGAAATGGCCCAATGTTGCCACCATAGCACAACTGCTCTGCATGAGCAACTCGCATCAAAACATCTCAAAACGGTGAAACAGCAGCGTGAGTATTTGTTGCCGTGAGTTTTGTTTGATTGTTTGTTGGTATCAGTGCCTGAAACCAGTCGTGTTTTTATTTGTTGTTTGTCGGGATAGAACTCAATGGAAGACTCTTCATAGCAGATGCTAACCGCCAGCGTCACCTAGTAACATTGTGGTAACACAGTTTGCTAGTGCATTTGTAAATTATCAACATTTTATTCATATTCATATAGGCCTATAAAACTAAACGTTAATTCCCATTAATATGAGTGTAAGAATCTTCTGAAGGTAAATAATATGAGTGCATTTCAAATTAAAATGAGCGCTAGCTGTATTAGCATTAGCATTGGCACTTATCATTTTGGTGCATTCAGAGACAATATAGAGTGTAGGTCATTTGTGCTTTAAAACACTGAAAGCCTAAAAGACTGCACCTACACCACAATGGCAGACCAAAATAAATAAGAGCTTTCCTTTACTAGGCCTACCACTCAGCATAACTCTTGTAATGAATAGTATCAACTTTTAAACTCTTTATTCATTCATTTTAAGTTAAAAGAAATGATAAACACATTTGTTTTTCAGAAGCGATGGTTATACTTTTTTTGGTCATTTAACCCAAAGATTAATCAACTAATCAAAAATATCCTTTTATATAACTTGAAAAATAAATTGTTAGATTAACTGATTAATTGAAGGGAAAAAATAATAGATAGGTGCAGCTTCAAATTTAACTATGCTAACATTCTATAGTAATATAGAGAACATGGTTAACGTTATACCTGCCAAATAGAATGAGGATGTTGTCACGGTCAGCTTCTAAACATGCTGGTGTTAGTGAAATGTTGATATCGGTATGATGGCCTTGACAAATTTTGGATGTAGTGACATTTTAAAAAAATCATATTTAACAAACACACACCAGACCTTCCAACATCCTACTAGTAGCATCCTTAATGCTACTTTTTCTCTGATTCAGGCAATCAGCACTTTGGGTTTCTAAATGTTGCCGCTTCTATATTTCAGTATTTGCAAGGTCATTTGGCAGAGTGAGTGTGTCTTGATGTTGACTGTCTTGAGATGTTGAAGCATGTGGTTCAGGGGAGCTGTCACTAACAAGTTCCACTGTTACCATTGGGGGTTTCAGGAGTTTGTCTTGGTGACTTTGCTGTGTTGGGGAAAATCTTGGTGAAGGCCTTGGGGAATCCTTAGGAGAGCGATGCGGCTGCATCTTGTTTTCGTACTCCTCAGCGCTGACCTCAGGCACCAGCACCTTGGCGGTGTGATTGAACAAGGTGTAATCCACTCTGTAGTGCCTCCTGCTGATCCTGATCATCTCCTGGAACACCTGACCCCAAAGGATCTCTCCTGGAGTGTATGAGGTTCGGGTCTGATGCAGCATACCCGTAGTATCATCAGTGTAGGTAAAAGACACCACCAGCTCAAAGTCTGCTTTTCTTAGATCTGCCAAACCTATCTTGTACAGTGGGCTGCCAGTCTCAATTCTGTGGAAGATGATGGTAGGCGTGACCAGAACGATGTCTCGTTGCTGGATTACCAGGTCTTCGTAGCTCACGTCGACTTTTCCTGTGGTCTGCACCGTAGAGCGGACTATCTGAGCATGAGCTGTTCCCTCCACTAAGTGATTCCTGCGAAAGTCTCCAACTCTCCAGGAAAGACACAGGTAACCATCGCGAAGGTTGACAACAGCACAGTTGCTAAAGCCCACAGTCTGCGCCCTCTTTTTGGCTGAGGCCATTTTAGCGACAACAATTCCAATGATGAAGGTGTCGATGAAGCAGCTGAGCACATCCTGTATCGTGACCAGGATGATGGCAATCATGCAGTTCTCGGACATTCCTCTGAACCCATAGCCAATGGTGGTTTGCGTTTCGAGCGAGAAGAGGAAAGCAGCTGTGAAGCTGCGAACCTCAAATATGCAGGGGTCATTTGTGTCATCTTTGATGTCACCATGTACAAGTGCAATGACCCAGTAGAAGATGCCAAAGAAGAGCCAGGAGAGTATGTAAGACAAGGCAAAGATCAGAAACATCACCCTCCACCTGATCTCCACCAAGCTGGTGAAGATGTCGGTCACAAACAGCAGCCACTCCTCAGGACCATGGCGGAACACGACGTTACAGTTCCCCTCTTTACGTATGTAGCGATGACTCTTTGGTTGACGTCCATTTTCAGTCTTTACACTGCTGTCGTCAGTTCGGCACACAGATGTATATTGTTTTTGCATTCTCCACAATCTGTAGTGAGTACAGAAAAGAAAATATTAAAATGACGATAAAACATGCATGTAAGCATGTCGTAGTATATATGTGGAACTTTTATTTTAGAAATGTAGGTGTGCTCAGAATAATGGTGTTGATGAGATCCGAAGCTCCAAACCAAAGATTAATTTGTTTTAATAGAATGGGGTGTGTATTGTCCTTCTGTGTGAATAATTACAATTAACTGCATTTACTTAGCAGCACAGGTGCAGCCCAAGCCCTGATCAGAATCCCAATCATCTACCGTTAAAACATTTGTCTGAGAGTTTTGTCGTTTGAACGCTCAACTGACCCACAACTTTGCCTAAGAGGAGGTCATTAGAGTAAAGCAGGTCACAACAGCAGAAGCAGACAGACGACACTACCAGTGAGACCAAACAGCACAAAGCCGTCTGATCTCTGACCCACTTAACATTGCAGGCACAAACCAGTTTACCCAAAGTACGTTTTATGGATTCCCCCACTGATGAATGCATGCATTTGCACAATTGGCAAATTACATGAGTGGTAAATGAGTAAATAATTTGAGTCCTCATGTGTGAAAATGAATGTACAGTAAGCAGATGATCATAGGGCTTTCCCTATTGCTTTCATAGAAAACCGACATCCATCTGAACAAGTCATGCCCATTTTCCAGCTTTTCGTCCAGCTGCTTTTTTTTGGAGAAAACAATTAACAGCCGAGTCTTCCATGTATCAAAACATTGGCTGGTCACTGAAAATCTCCAGTTTCATGGTTTCTCTGCTTTAGCATCTAATATAAAAAAATAACAAGCAGGACTTTGTTGACACAAATGGGGGGAAAAAGGTTGTCATGTTTTTTTTCCCCATTATGGGTTACACTCATAATTTCATTCACATGTTTGCTCTCATATTTTGTCTCCCATTTAGTTCTTCATCTGTGCTGTGATTGATCTTGAGATCTATTTTTAAGATAGCAATCTGGGAATGTTTACCACATATGATTCTCTTTTTCCTGTGTCTTTGTACTGTGTCAATGCATTCGTTCGTACTGGGGCAGTTGCCTGGAGATTCAAAACCCATATTTCCTGCTGTTCATGCACCACTGTGAATTTTCTCTTTGTACAATAAACCTTGGATGCTGCAAAAGGCTGTATGCAGTTTAGAAATATATCAACCACATAAGCACATTATTTTCTTTTAAGGTTATGACTTTAGCATTAGTTGATTAAAATGGCTACAGAATCTGCACTAGTACAATTTCACTGTTTAATTCTGCTGAAGAAACCTGTTTAGTGACCTTAAACTATCTGTACACATACTGTCTCCATGTGCAACTTTGCTGCTAAAGTGAAAAGACCCCAGACTCTCTTTTTTTTTTTTTTCTTCTGGGTGGAGGTCAACAAACAGTGAGAGGGCCAATAAAGGAAGCGCCACAAGACTGAACTGGTCTAAGTTGGCAGGGGAAAAATGAATGTGGAAACTGGAATAATGTCATGGTGCGATCACTGGCAGAGAAAGGATCAATCACAGCCAAACCACTGAGAGCATCCTCTACGCCCAAAACAAATGGGGTTTGAATCACCGCTATCTGACTGAGTGAACTGGGCTCCATTCACAGACTCCACTTTGTCCTGGCTACAGCGAGTGTCCCCACTGCCAGAATATGGAGCTCACTCCATGAAGTCATAGAAATAATGTCCTATTAGCTTCCCCTGAACCCTTCCTAAACTGTACCATTCATAATTTTCTGTGCAGAAATCAGACTTGCAGCCGCTATCCAGGTAAGTGAAGACATTAAGTTATCTTTAATTCCTCAGCCTCATTATTCAGTGTTAAATGGCTGCTGTTGTGATTGTAGTTTGTGCTGAGTAAAGCTCAATAATTAAAATGTAGACTTTATACTATAAATATAGACTTGAGTTACAACAACATAGAGAGAGGCAGAGACTCGTCTGTATGAAGGTACAGTCCAGGAACTGGTATTGGATCAGTGCATCCCTAGTTTTCAGATGATCAATCACACTGACTTTGGGTTCAGTTTTTTTTTATTTTTTTTTATTAAATATTACATGATAAATTTTAATCTTCCTGTACAGTCTACCTTTAATTTAGTTTCCATATTTTGTCTTGGACGGTCATTTTACTTTGTCTGACACTTTGGTTTATGACCACATAATTGCAAAACTGAGATTCACACCACACGTATTTTGAGTTTAGTGCTAATTAGCAAATATTAGAAGGCTAACACGCCGAATGACTTCACGACATCAACATTAGCATCATCAACATATGTTAGCATGCTAGCATAGTTGACGTCTGAGCATACTGTAATAAAAACATATGGTAATCTGTGAACAATTTATCAGCATGTGATAGTAACATAATTTCTTTTGGATTTTTACTCTAAGTAAATGTTTGACCTTACACTATTTCAGGGTGAAGGCGTTGGGGAACTTAATTACATTTATTATGGCTTCGTTTTCAAGAAACTAATCAGCGGAGTAACTGATAATAAAACAGTATTACACTTCTATAACAGAGAAGATAAACATAAAATACAAAGATTTAGTTGGTTATCATAGTAATAATTTATTATAGTCACAATAAAATCAAATAAATTTCTAAAGTGAGTGTATTATATGTAAGAAGTGTATATTTCACAATTTACTCAACTCAACTGTAATTTAGTCTGCAATCTGTAGTTTAGTCTGGATTAATGAGGCATAATGAAGATGAATGATCCGGCAGTCCACGGAGCTTGTGTCGCTCCAGCGAAGAAACTGAAATTAATGCATAAATAAACAAGCAGTTGATTTATTCCTGTATATTAACACATGCTGAAAAAGTCACATCTCGTTTTTATATGCTCAATCTCAATCTCAATTTATCCACTATTAATTCTACATTTTAAACGTTATGTAAATGTTGGCAGGGTGGTTTTGACCGTCACAGCATCTGGAGTACCAGGCCGTGAAAAGACTAATCAGAGCTGAATGTTTTTTTAAATGGTTCAAGACACTGAGGAGGAATTTCTACCACTTGCATTCTACGTAATATACTTTATATTGCAGTAATATTTGGGAATATGTAGTTGTTTTTTTTCCAGGAAATAATGGACAGTTGTTATCCTTAGCAAATATGCCAAGCAAAACGGTGATGCTAAGTAGTCGATTTACATTTTAATTTAGTGCACTGTGCATTTCAGGCGGCCTGGATTGTGTTTCTCATCTCACTGTGGAGCCTGAAACAAGAAGCTCTGTGTACAAAACACAACATCACACAGATCAACCACACAAAACACACAGTGACCTTTGGTATGAAGTTTCCCTGCACTCTCTATGAACTAAGCTCTAATGCTTTGTATTCTTTCAGTTTACACAATAACATTAACAGTGTAGTCGTCTTAGACCAGAGGTCCGTCATCCACTGCTGACAGTAGGAATCGAGGGATGAACTCTGGAAACAACTTGAGCAATTGGCTTGTTTCCTCTGCTGCTCCGGGCACTTACAACTCCATTACACGCTCACTTACTGCAAATGACATTGTGTCACCCATCTGTGGTTCACTGGAACAGAACCATGTACACGGGTGGCTAGTCGTAGCTCCACCCTGAGGCTTTCTGCCACCTCTAATGACCTTCAAAACCTCAGCGCTGCAAAAATATTTCCGTCTTAAAAAGCCACTCACAGTTGCCTGTCAAATGAACCGTTTGACAGCTGGAAATGTTTCAAACCTGGTGATCTGTACTGAAAGTTCTGTGTAAAGTCCAGAGTGCTCAGATTTTTGCTTTTACAGTATCAAATCAGAAATCCTCGAGGTTAATGGTTTATCTGAGTTTCAAAGTACTAAGTGAACCAGAGCGTGTGTTTGGCTTTGTTTTGCTCCATCAGAAATGGCTTGACGTGTGCTTTTTACGGAGACGGCACTTGAAACCTCTCGTGTTACATTTCTACTATATATTCAATGTCTAATTCTGCAGCTACGCATCAACCAGCATCTCCACTGGACTCTTTCTCTGTTTAGGGTTTCAGTTTTACTTTAAATTCACATGCACAGATCTAAATGAGTCATTTGTTGATCAGTTTCTAATTTTCCTTTTGTGGCTGTATTGTTTTTCTTGAAGACCAACATGACCTTCAGATTCTCCAGTCTTGGCGCGATTCACTGTTTCAAAGATCAATAGACACTTATTTATGAAACAGAGTCTTTGTGCAGACTGTGTCTGCAATGTTGCAGCCTCACACATTCACATCTTGTTCTGCTTTTTTTTCAGAATCAAATTTTAGAACACGTATGGTTTAGACATTATTATACATGCAATATTAATCTTTCTCATGGCTGTAAATTTGTTCAGAGTTCAATGTGAAACATGATCTCATGATATACTTGTCACCTTGGCCACATCTATTTTTTTTTTTTTTTTCACGCATTGTGTTACTGCACAAAATACTGTAGCTCATATTACCAATTGTTCTTCTGTGCACAACCTTTACTGACTTGTTGCCTCAGATTTTTTTCAGCTCAGTGTGACGCCTTCGAACAACCAGCAACATCTAATTTTATTCCATGGTCAAGTGGCCAAGGAAGTTTATTACTCCTTGGTTAATGCAGTGTGTTTAAAAAAGTGCAATTATTGTCCAAAGCATTTTTTCCAAGTGAAAAGTAAAATAAGCACTGGTTTGGTGTCTGAATGCTTAAATAAGACCACAAAATTATGCAGT
>OMLM01012766.1:102993-127466 GCA_900302695.1 Helostoma temminkii
GCCCAAACCCCCCTTTTTCATTTTACCCCTACAATTTCATAGAATCTCCAAAAATAGCTTCTATGAAATCAATTAAAATATGTCTAATTGCAGTTCTTGCAGCATTTTAATATTACTTTGTAAGACTCAGCGGGTGTACAGCTAAACAGTAATGTTTATGCCCCCCTTGGAGGAAGCAGTTACCCTGCAGAAAAGTACTAATGGGGCCCATTTGACTCCCTCTGACACGATCCTGGCTCAAACACAGTAATCTTCATTACTCTGCAATTCATCATAGAATATTTAGTCTAAGCCTCATAATACAGCTATTATTGCTTTAAGACGTTAATCTGATCAAACCGACTCATTAAAGACTCACATCTCTATTAACCTGTTTGGTTTTAATCGCAGATTAAATGGTTTGTAAACCCTCTTTTATGGTGCCTTTCGTAGAATTTGGATCTATAAAATCAACCTGTCTGAAACTAACAAAAAACGATTTCCTTCATCTATTTCTGCTGTTTACTGGCATTTATACAGGCAGTGTAAACAGCCTCTTAGGTACCTCAATAAAAGCAGGCCTGTGTTCACTCAGTTCAAAGTTGTATTGTTAGGGATTGCAGCTCTTAGAGCTACCTCCACATCACTGTTGTGTCTTCACTGCTGTCTTTGTTCTGAGTTGTTGTTTCTTTTGCAGCTTATCTGGTTCCTTTCTTACACAATTATGTCTTTTGTTATTCAGTTCAAGAATTGCTGATTTAACATGCAGTGTTTGGTCTGCCAGACAAAATGATTCAGCCTGCTAGAATCTCTTGGACATATCTCTGTTCAAACATTCGCATTCCAGTTGCTCTAAAAATATCGACTTGAGGCATCGTCTTGCGGACTTCGGTTTGTTCTCCTGAACATCAACACCAGAGTTTCCAATTAGATTGACAGCATTCTGCAGGGCGAGTTTTCAGATCTTAGCATGAGGTTGAAATTCAATGATTTGACTACAGCTTGCTTATTTAGCCCCTAGTTCAACCGCAATCTCTGAGAAATTCAAATTCGAGAACGTCTTGGCTCCACTGTACTTTAAACTCTTTGCTGAGGTAACAATAGCTTTTAACACAGCCAAAGAGTTTACAATCAGGAAAACAGCATTGTTTAGACATCTTAATGAGATCTGAAGCTCATTCACAAACTATTATTTAAGCAGATCTAAACCACTAATGTATTTTTTTTAACATTTGAGGCAACATCACAAACCTTCGCAATAAAGTGCAAAAGACAATCACTTACTTTTGTGAGGCGCTGAACTCAGGGCACTGAGACAAAATATGTTGATGCTTTTCGTTTGTCCTTAAATATTTTAACTATAAGCACTAAAATTAAATTCTACCAAGAAAAGCTGTGTTCCTCACTTGGAGTCCATTGTGGCAGGAAAAGTTGTCTTACTCCCAGAACATTACGAGTCTGGACACTCTCATTGTACATTAAACATGACTTTAACACCACTCAGATATGACTGGCCCAAAGGCATGTGGGTACAAAGTCCCATCTGACCTCAGAGTGCTCCATGAGCAGCTGTTTATAATCATTA
Organism: Helostoma temminkii; assembly: GCA_900302695.1. NCBI lineage: Eukaryota > Metazoa > Chordata > Actinopteri > Anabantiformes > Helostomatidae > Helostoma > Helostoma temminkii. Next base: position 104,558 of record OMLM01012766.1, read on the forward strand.
AGAAACAAAACTTCTAAGTATATGTGCAAACACGTACATTTACAGAACTGATAATTAGCTAGAGCTCATTAAATCTAGTGGATGCTACACTTTTACAGTTTCCAATCTGTTAAAAAATAAAAAGAATGTACATTATACATGTTATTAAAATTGGGACTGTTGCATTTTAAAAGTTTTAGTTTTTGCAACTAATGATTTAAAGATGGTTAACCAATGAACATCAGCAGATCCCATGATGGTTCTCTTCATTCTTTTGTTTTTGTTTTTGCTTATTTGTCACACTTAAATGATTGAGATCATTAAAAAAATTAATATATCTCATAAAGATAACCTGAGTGAATACACAGTGCAGTTTTTAAATCATGATTTCATTTATTGAGGGAAAAAAAATGTCCAAACCTTCCTGGCCCTATGTGGAAAAAGTAATTACCCTTTAAACCTAATAACTGGTTGTGCCACCTTTGACTGCAACAACTGCGATCAAGCATTTGCGATAATTGACAGTGAGTCTTTCACATCACTGTGGAGGAATTTTGGCCCACTTTTTCTCGCAGAATTATTTAATTTCAGCCACATTAGAGGGTTTTCTAGCATGGGGTGAACTTTTGTACATCGGTCCAGTCAGCTTTGGACAACATTTTTCCTTCAATAAATTAAACAACCCTTTAAAACTGCACTCTTTACTCTGGTTGTCTTTGTGTAATTTTAAAAAATAATCATTTAGGTGCGATAAATATGCAAAAATACAAAAAACTGGAAGAGGGCAAATACTTTTTTCACAGCAGTGCATTTCCCCAATATTGCCACTGTAAGGGGTCAAAAGGGCTACAAAGCAACCATTACTGGCATTTAAAGATAAATGAAATTATGTTTAATGACTCCTAAAGTCGATGAATATCCATAATAAAATGCATGTGTTGAAAGTTGAGTAGCAGCAACAGTGCAACAACAGCTCCTCAAAGGACAGCCACCCTCTTATATTACTACGTGAATGGTCACAACTTGTTTTCATGGGAACAAATCTCATCCCATTCGACGATTTGACATGAACACAGCATATGAATGTCTTCCAGGAGACACTGTCCTCTAAAAATGTACTACCTCCATTTTAATAGATATCACCTTCGACTCTCTCTGTGAGTCTGGTTTTTCATAACATGTACAAACCTTATATTTCACATGTGGTCGGGCAGCACGTTACAAGATACTTTGACTACATGTTGCAAGTGAGGTTTTCTTAACGACATTATGAAGGATTTCTGTCTCCATATGCCATCTGTCCTGTCATGGAGCGGGCAGTTTGTTAGCACCTCTGCAGTGATCACATCAGTCTTTGGTGAAATCAGAGATGAGGATGTTTATCATGTAAGTGCATGAGAAAGACAAATTAAAGGTCAGTTTTCTTTCCCCTAGGCGCCTTTTCTTTCTCACCTCTACACAGCTTTGGAAAATTCTTTGGAGTTTATTTGTAGATTCAAACAGTGGAGGAGAATGACTTGTAAGTGTTTCCAGCCATTTAGGTTTTTTCCATCGTTTCAACTTTGGTAGAGTCAGCAGTATTAGGACATATACCTTTTTTGTATTCATTCCGCTTTCCAGTATCAGATTGTGAAACTGCAAGCGATGTCCCCTAAATGTCTCCTCTCGCAGACGGCCACAGTGATGACAAATGGAAGGACAAGAGACAGATAATGGTTATTTGTTCTTGGGAATGAGCTGTGTAACATCAAAGGAACAGTTGAGAATTGGGTTTGAGAGTATCTGACAAGAAGCACTGTAAGATGAGAGGTACTGTTGGACTTGAAGCATTAGGCAGCTGGATAACAAGCAAGAGTACTCTGTGAACCCGGACACTCGAGAGTTCCAGTCAAGTTAAAATGAAAATAAAGGGAATTTATCCTCCCATTCTGGAACCACTAAAGTGGGTGCTGAGTCATGCAAGTGAAGAGAGGATGAGGAAATGTCAAGAAACTGTGCCTGTGTGAATACATGTGTCACAAGGGAATAGTTACAAAGACTTTGCTGAAAGGCTTCAAGATTTATGGGGCTTGGACAACTGATGGGCACTGTGACGTTCATCTGTAGGAAAGAGGAGAGTGAGAGGTGAAAACCAGATTGTAGCAGCCACTGCAGTGCTGTCAGTGAGTCACACTCCAGTGTGAGGTGGTCTGGCACAAGTCGCCAGGGCCTGACCTGAAGGAAACCACAGACGGCCACCAGAGAGGGTGACAGTGTGAAAAGCAGGGCAGCTGTCAGCCCTGCAAACTGTTTTACAGTCACTTCCCCTTTATGTCATTATTGAGCTGTGGTTCCCTTTTTCATGATCTCCTTTCTGTTACTTTTAGAAAGCTGAACTCAGCTGCACCGAAAAGCTACTCGTATGTATCATGAGGCTGTTATGTTTTTCGCCCATAGCGTTTGTAACTTGACCCACAGTACATGGCTTCTGGAGATGATTAACTCATTCAGCCAGCGCTAGTAAGTCTGCGTGTCTCTGGACTGTTTTCAGCGTTTAAGGCTGCAACGAGTGTTTCCTTTCAGTAGCAATAGTAATAAATACTGATTTGTTTTAGCCTTGCTATTAGCATGTGTGTAGAGATGGTAATATCAGTCAGGTGGTTGCCATTAATTATCAATAAATAATTACTATAGTGTGAGTCTTATTAGTTGGTGATCCACTGACGTCTAGTGCAACTATGGTTGAAATATTGGCTTAACTGTAATGACACATTCTATATATACACAAGCTTTGGGCGGCAAGGTGGTGCAGTGGTCAGCACTGATGCCTCGCAACAAGAACAGTGCAGGTTTGAATCCACTGCTTTCTGTGTGGGTTTTCTCCAGGGACTACGGCTTCCTCCCACTGTCCAAAGACATGCAGTTTGGCTAACTGGTGACTCTAAGACAGTATGAATGGTTTTCTGTCTCTAAGCCCTACCCCTTTTCCCTACCCCTCCGTTTTGTGAGTTCACGTGAGGGGTAGGGATATCGTGATTCCCTTTTGGATGGAGGTGCAAGGCTAAGACAGAGAACTGCACAGCCCTTAAAATGAAGATTTTTCATGACCACACCTCAGACAGAGGGGTATATGGGATTTCTCAGAATACACGAAATACACGGACAGCATGCCTGCACACATGAGAAAAGTGACCCACAGATATAACCACTTTTAGATTAATATAGCAACTATTGTTTTATAACAATAAATCTTGTGCCCAAGTTTGCTAACATTAACATTCCATCATTACTGCTGATTTGCATGTTTTAATGTCTGATACTCTGTGACTTGACAGCATGCCGTATCTGAAAATTACCTTATGACCGGTAGCAGCAAATTTGATTATCATATTCTGATACATGATGCTGTAAATGAACAGTGATTATCGGTTTTGTGCTTATTGCCATTTGCTGTTTTGCAACAGACAAACAAATAAATGCCTATAACCCACGCAATGGAGATGACCACAGCTGACAACAGCATCTTGGAAGCCATATACACTTGTATATGCATGTATTACATAGCAGCTAGCGACACCGTATGATGATGTATATTGGTAAAGTTGGGGGTGTCTCATTTCTTCTCTTCCCCTAACTCTCTGTTTCAAGGAGCTAGGGGTAGGGGAAGGGGTAAAATTGAGAAATGGGACTGGCCCAAGGTGTCAGCTATGTGATAAACTGGCAAACTGTCCAGGGTGTACCCTGCCTCTTGCCCATTGACAGTTGGGATTGGCTTCCGGCACTCCCAAAACCCTTAAGAAGACAAGCAGCTAGTATGATGGATGGATAAATTGGTAGTCAAGGTCTTTAAAAGGATCTCTTCCTCTAGCACCACCAGCAGGTTGAATTATTTTTTGTTATTAAAATGCCTCAACAACTGTGCAATCTGGAAGCACATATATTGTAATAACTGCAATCCCTTAACTTCTCACTATCAATGAGTCATAATTTCTATTATTTCAATACTTTGCTTTGGTTTGTGCCTACATAGTCGTAATGAGTTACGATGCCAACATGTTACACCTGTTAAATATCAACATACTGGCATTGCCATTTTGTTTCTTAGCATTTAGCTTGACGCACCACTGTAACAAGTCCACTAGTATGACCATAAGCTATTAGTCTTGTTTTAAATTAATCATTTACTCTATGCAGTGTGAGAAAATGGTGATTAAGAATCAGAGGAAGCTAGATATTTACATAAAAAATGAGAAGAAGCAAAAAGAAGAGCAGCAGATTCTCGCATTTACTAGCTGTCAAACACCTTTTTAATCTAATACAGCTGCACTCCTTTTTGACCACTTTCAATATTTGTTTCCTTATATATGTAATTTGGTGCTTTCAGTTACTACATGTTTAAAAAAGCTAAAGCACCTTGTGACTAATAAACAGTTTACTCGTCTTATGTTCACAAGGAAGTGTTTAAGGGCAGTTGATGGGCTGAAGTTGATATATTTTTAATTAGAAGCTGGAAAACTCAAATAACATGTTTAAAAATGACTTTTTCTGCATGGAGTCACATGTAAACATGTCTGTTTGATTATAAAGAGGGGCCCTGAGGCATGGCCCGAATGGGGCTTCATTCTGAACACTGCTGTTTCCTCCAGCTGGGCCTAAAACCTCAACAGCATCAGACTCTGCCCCACCTGTGACAATAAACAGCTTTATTACCTCCTCCCGTCCAATGACGCCATTTAATGCTTTCTCTGGGATCATCCTGGGGACACATCCAACCAGAGCTGTATTACTCTCCCATGCATTTATACCCAAACTCCCAAAGCTGACACTGACACAATTTACTGCACTCCAACTGAAAAATTACATATTTGTACTTCAAGTGATGTTTTTTTTTTCAGTAATTGTAGACCACATAGTGAGCGGCAGACATAAAGTTAAAACAGTTGTATGGCTGTTTCAGTGACACGAACGGCTGACATCAATGTTTCATCTCTGATAGGTCCACATTGATGATATTCTAGTTGATCTCCCTACCAGTCTAATGTTGTCCTCCTTAATATATTTCATATACATTGATGGTCAACTCCCTACTCACTATATAGGGTGTTCGCCATTTTGTAGTTCTCATCTAGTGATGTGCGATATTTACCGTATTTACCATATCTTCATTGTAGTTTTAACGATGTGCCAGCTGACATTATTATGTATGTCACTCTAATACACTCTAAAATCACCAAAAAATGTAGTGATGCTGTCACGCAGTTGAGCATATGCATTGATTGCATTGATTGCATGCGACGGATGCTGTTTCTGATGCGGTTGTCAGAGTTGATCGCTTCGACTTTAGTCAATGGTTGGTTACCACCAGACAGAACTGTCTCAGAAGCAGCTCTCTGCTCTGCTAATGATCTGTTTAGAGTCCATTTTTGACTGAAGCTGCTTCTAAAAACATTCAATCCACTAATCAAATGTTTTTATTAATCTAATAACCATCTCTACAGACTTTCAGCAGGAGAAACACCAGGGTTTTTCTCCTGCTTCCCTACCCTATATGAGAAATCCAGCTAGATACGAAGCAATTATGAGGATCAATTCATTTTTAACAACTAAAACACAGCCACTAGGAAGTATCTATAGACTAAAAGAAAGCATTTAACTCCAAAAAGATGTGAAAAAGACTCCACAACAAGCCGCTCCACTTCTAATATGCTCCCAGTGAGTTATGACATTATGCATAGGACGCAATAAGTAACAGCTGTGTCCAGGGAAATGCAGCGTAACATTATCCAGCAGCACTAGCATTAGCCGCTCCGGAGAAACACCACCAGTTGCAGTACCTGTTGTCTCTAGGTAGAAATAAATAACCCTTTAGTAAGACTGAGAAAATACAATGTAGGGACTTTTATAAACACATTTTTAGGTTGCAAAAGATAATCTACATATTGTTATCGTAAAAAATAAATAATATTATAATAATATTGTTAAAAGTACTTTATCATGCTTTTAATCAATAACTTCAAGCATCTTAGATTCATCATATCCATTCGTGATTTGACACATTCTGATTCCTTTTAAATGAAGTAAACCTCCATATCTTCCCCTATGTTACAACTTTTTTCATCTTCATTAAGACAAAGTGTATTCCATACATTCAGACGGAGGGACACACAGACGACTTTAGCTCACAATGACGCTAACGTTTTAGTTCACTGAGAAGTAAATGAATGGTCAGACAGATTAATTGATCTCAGGTGTGTGAATGTTTCCAGCCCTTATGAGAAATTTAGTTCTTGATCTCTGTTTTACAGCCTTTTACTTATTCGTGCATTTATACATTTGTGTTTTTCCTGGGACCATATTCTGCCCAGTCCTCATAACTCTTTACGTCCCCCAGTCTCATTAAATTGATTGATTGGCCCGTCAGGGTGTTGCTTTTTTCCATAAGTTTATTTACCTGTTTTGGAGCATGTTCAAGCTTGCACTGGTAAAATGATTTTTTCTTAAGAAAAATGGATATGACATATGTCACTGCGTACTGTAGCTGGAGTTGAACTGCATCTCTGTAGGTTAAGCAGTGTTAAAGAGCCACACACATGGTTTTCCTAAGCTGTAAATTTTATGGATAATTTCTGATGTGGTTACAGATTTATACCCCCCCAACTAAGCACAACAGCTGCATGTAATTACTCACTCACTCTCCTTACTCTACCTCTACTGTCTTTTCTACTGGGACTGTCTTTTTCTCAGACTCTGTTCGTCGTGGCCTTTGATTCATTCAGTGTTCTGAGATGAGAAGGTGACACAGTTTTATAATGAGGCCCTGAGACTGAGTAATTCAACTCAAGAGAGGGCAAAATAATTGAGGCTGAACCTGAAACTGCACTTTCAGCTGATGAAACAGATTTTACCAGCATGTTGAGAACAAGTCTGCATGCAGGACTTTTGTAGTTTTTGTAGTATTCCTGCCACGTTGTATTAAAATTAAACTTAGAGAATAGAGAATATATTGCATGTGTTTGTTTATTCTCATTAGTTTTTAATGTTTTAAGTAATTGTACTTTGTACTTAAACAAGGACTGTTCATTTAAAGAATCCTATATACTGGTGTTACTGTGTAAATCTTTGATTATAATGACAGCGTTGGTACTGATATTTAGTTTTCTGGGTGCAGAACCTACCTTTTTCTGGGTAGGTCATCGTGTACACCCTGCACATCACTCAGTATCATAATTACACAGAGAACTACTGTAACATTTCTCTGACTTGGGATTGTTGCTTAAGTTTTCATCACCCTTCTGGGACTGAGATAGAAGCAGTTAACGCTAATTTTAAATATTGTGTGACACAAACAAAACGTACAGAACTCGGGGGTGTATTTAGACAAAAGTGTCAAAGCCGCTCAAAACTGCTCGTGCTACATCGATAGTTCATTTGTCGCCTTACACAAAAAGTGACGAGATGTCACCTAGCAGTTCTATTAGATAAGAAATACGTAATATGTCCTGATCGAGCCAGCGGTCAGATCATGTCACCTGTCTACAGATCTGCATCATGTCCGTCTCATCAGTCAGCAGTTGCAGGCTGATAAATCAGTCGGTACAGGATCTGGCAGCCCGTGGCATTAGGTGCACTCAGTACACTCTCCCAGGCTGCACTGGGGTGAGGTCCCACCATGCGCTCATGCCCATAACTCAACTGCAGCCAAACCAACTCATTAGTGAAACAATCCTCACCGTGCACTCTTTGTGTGTGTGTGTGTGTGAATGAACAAATGAGAGAGTAAAGGGTGAGATTTCATGTTGTTCTGGAAGATTTGTCATCACAACCTCAGAATCCATTATATTGTTACAATATCTGTTGTATTCCAACTACCTGTAACATTTTCCGATTTGCTAATATTTTCCATGATATTTTCCCACATTCACTCAATCCGTCCCAACACATTATCCACACATTATCCAGTCTTTGCTTGCACAATATTTATTCATGTTACACAATATTCCAAATGAGCACCACTATTTAATGTGCTTATTAACCTTTATAAAAACAGACATGTTATGAATGTGCGTGTGTATATAGAACCAACACCTCAAAACTGACTGTGACGAGTTTAATGAGGAATGTTAGCAGTTCAGTGAGCGCTTTGGCAAATGCAGTTTAGTAATCCATTTATATACATGTTCCCTTCTGTCCAACAAACTGCTTAAATCATTAAAACGTATGAATGTTATGGCTCCAACGCTGTGTGACAAGGTGCTCATTAGCAACCGCAGGCCCATATGATCTCACGCACCCAGCTCACAGAACGTCAAATATTTCTTTTTCATCCTAACATCAGACAAACAATTTTTAGTCCAATTAGGAAATCGTCCTTCTTCCTGACCTTTAACACACAGCCCAGAATGGCTTCCTAACAAATAGTTAAAATAAGTGTGCCACCAATCATATCATTAATATAGGAAGACTGAGCAAAACTATAATGCACCAGTGGCCGAGGTTGTACCCTGCCTTTTGGCCAGTACATGCTGGGCTACGTTTCAGTCTCTTCTGACTGTGAAGAGGAAGATCTGGTGAGAAAAAGGATGCATCCAAACCCCTTGATAACATTTGCTTTTCAATTGATTGTTCCTGCAATATTTATACTTTGCAGCTGTAGTTTAGGTTTGGCACGAGAAGGTCGCTGTGATGAAGCATCATTATGGTGAAGTATGAAAGAAAGCAAGTGTTGACAGTTGGTAGGTGACGAGTTGCCAACTCTGACCTACACACCCTTAATTTTCTCTCTACTACACGAACATCAGGCTGCTTCCTGCACTGAATGTTGACCTTGCAAAAAGCCTGTGCTTAAGCAACCAGTGCACTCCTGCTAGCGTGATACTTTGGAAACACCACAACTTTCAGATGCTGGATTAGAGGTGCTGCGTCCGGTAATTTCTGTAATTTTCTAAAACCAACATTCTGACGTTCACACCCACTTTGCTCAGTAGCTGGCCAGCTGTGCAGAGGCAAGAGAGTGCACTGGTTTTGAACTTCTCTTTCTTATTCGTTACAAAACTCTTTCTATCATTTGACGGCTGACCTTTAACCCGACCATCGAGCGTGGCCAACCTGATCAGGTATCAACACTTTTGAATTTGATGTGGCTGCATAACACACGGGCAGCACAACTGGTGGAATTTTAATGTCAATTACAATTGGCCTCCAACAATTATGAAACAGTAATTATTGATACAAAATAATTATTAAACAACTCCATGATCACTTGTCTTGTGTAATAATTTACAGTGGAACTCACCGCTCCCTACAATCCACACATTCAGCCAAACTGAGGAACATTTAGTTCAGCCAAACAAGCAACACCTGTACATTTGTAAATGAATAATCACGGTCAGCGGGTGGGAGTATTTTTTATTTTTTTTGGTGCATCTCTCACACTTTCAGGTGCAGGGTTTTGTCCAGTCTCATTTTTCTCAGCAACATCACAGCAACTTTTTGGACTTTGCTGCAGGCTGAATAAAGACGGGATGTGCGTCAACATATGTTTTTTTTTTTTCTGTATCAGCTTTACTGAATATTGAATAAGGCTATTGTTTTATTATTTAGAATTGTTGACCAACCAGTTATCTTTGCCAACTCCTAAGACTTGGGATCTAATGCTGACTAGATAAAACTCAGCATCTGTATTACCCACACATTTCTGTCGAGATGACCACGAAGCGCTTAATAAAACATTGTCATAAAAATCCTTAGTACAGTAGCTATTAGCTAGTTTTTGTTTATCAATTGAATTATAGGAAAAAGTGCAAGAAAAACCACTGTTAAAAAGAAAAACCAATAAGTCAGTCTGTGAGTAATCGCATGAAATCATCGTAATCTCAATATTGACCAAATGTAATCGTGCTTATGATTTCTTACATCAAAACTGGCTCAGCTCAGCCCTACCGCCACATAAAGACATCTGGAAAAGCAATAGCCAGTTAAGCACGTGCAAATGCACGACAGGTCTTGCATTGTCTCACCAGTACCTAAAGCGACATGCCCCCACCACAGCACAGCCTTAATACATGGCTATTATTGGTCTATATATCCAGTGATAAATGTACTGCTAAATGATGCCAAATTAATATGGCAGCTAAGGTTCTGTACAAGTTCATATAGGAAGTGAAATATTTGCTTTTGCATTAAAAGCATACAAAATTATAGACACAGCAAGACATTGGTGTCTGACTGAATTAATTTAGACTTCCTGTGCATTTTTGATGAGCCAACTTTGAAAGCAGGGTTAGTTGGTTGCACAGTAATATCAGTAGAACTGATGAAGCCTAATGAAGTTGTGTGTTGAAACATCTTACACAGAAAATGTCATTTACAACTATTAGATAAGACACCTGCAAGTTCAGGGTCAAGCTTGACAGAACATTGGAACCATTAAACTGTTGCCAAATGCTTCACCTGATAAACAGGTAGGATTGTCGAAACAATTCCTAGTAACTCAGTTACTAAAAATCCTTGATGCAAAATCTTTGCCTCAAAGTTTTGTTCAATCCAAATGTTTACATGCAGTGTATTGTCACATAGTAACTCGCTACAGTTTGGTGCAAATCACAAAATCAAGAGAGCAAAGAGACGATACAGAGAGAAAGTTACAGAAAGTGTCTAAAATGTGGGGTCAGGACAAGCTTGGGGGGGGAACAAACTAGCTTAGCACAATAGCATCCAGACTATAGAGTGAAGCTAATTAGTGTTAGCATTTCATGTCAGGTCAGGTGTTATACCCGTGAATAACTTTCATCACAAACTGGCAGAAATGGTATTGATCCTCCACAGGCTTAGATATCCTGCAAGTTATTAGGGATTCACTGATCCAACTTATTGCTCCTGATACACTACGATACCTGGACTATGTGTATCTGCTGATCCTTGATACCGATTATCCATTTCTTGCAGTAATAAACTGGCCTTGGACGTGGACAAGGCAATGAAGGCATCAGTCTTTGCTTTCCTGGCTTATTAAAAACATAACAGATTAACAGATAAATGTACTGAACTGTTACACATTTCCTTTTGCAGATATTGCAAGTCGTCGAAGTTGAAGTTCTGAAAGTAAGGTTTCCACAGCCTTAATCCATACATAGTTTAACTAATCATTAATCTTCAAACCCCTTGTCCCTGTGAGCTTCAGGTATAATTTTTATTAGACGCCAGTGTCCAGCATGATCTCAAATCCTCAAGCTTAAAAAATCCAGTTTATCATCTTTTAGCTTTATGGGATATGAGGTGCAGAACAGTCAGTACCAAACTTTGAGGGTCTTCCAATTCTTTTCTTATTAATCTGCAGCTATAAAGGCAATAGAAGAGGAAAATCAAGCCATAACAGGGGTATAGTTCACTTTTCCTGTCCTGTCTGTGTGAAGAATTTACTGCTACGACTTTGAACTAAGGACCAAATAGTAAATCTTACCTACTAGAACAGAACAGAGGAATGCTGGAGGCAAGAAACGAAGTGTTCATCTCATTACAAAGAGCTTATTAGGTTGTGTTTCTTGTTAGGCCACAGACGCATTATTGTGTGGAGTAATACTTCGCAACGGTGCATTTTAATTGAATCCTTGCCTTCTGTTCAAGCTTAATAGCAACTATTCAATGATTATAAATGTGTCAATGTATAAATCAAATCAACTTTCTCTTTCTCACTCACACACTCAGGGCTGGACTCAATTATTTGGCCCAGTTGGGTTGGTTTTGATTGTTCAACACCCAAATGAGACATGACATGGAAAAACATATCCCTTTTTATATGAATCTGAAACTCCTTATGTACGAGATGTGCCAGCCCATTTGATGTAGTCTTTGGGAAATTGATACAACCTTTTTATTCTTTTAAAAGTCAGCTCAGCTTCCTCTCTCTTCACTCCCCCCTCCGTCTTTTTCATTGTTATGTATTTCTTGGCATGAGCAGAGTTGAACAGCAAATACCTTCACCATACAGTCATCACACAAATAAAAGCACACCAACAGATTAATGAAATTATTATGCTTATGGTTATAGTGTGCAAATGTCAGTTTCATTGATCTGCTGGGATACTGAGTCACCTGCTATATAACACATTTAAAATAATTTGCAGCTGTCCGTAAGCAAACATACACACAATTCCATCAAGCACAAGGATATTGTACGGGCAGTATAATCTTTTATTAGAGGGATACTGGCGATGAAAAACGCACCAGTCTGATGCCTGGACACTTTTAGATCCAGTTTATACAGTCGGCCTGACAGCTGACAGCTTGGTTTGGTCAAGCAGAGCCTCGACTTCCTCTGCTGTCATTTTAAGATGCTACAAATCATATTCTTGAACACGAATGCGTCTTAGTCAAGTTTATTGTGATTTCTTATTGTCAAACTAATTCCAGCTACAGTATGTTTTATTACACTGGAGCCCTTAAAGCCAGCATAACATTAGCTAGGGTTAAGACTTCATTCACATAAACAAGAGGAGATGGTAGCCTCACAGTTGCAAGTGTTTGCATCACCTACAGCTAAAGATGCTCATGCCCTATGTTGCTATGATTGAGTGTAATTTAGTTGTATAAAGTTGTGTGATCAGCAGTATTTACTACATGTATACATAACACAACATTTACCAAATTAGTACTAATTTAGGGTGTAGTTTCCAAAAATATTGCACTTAACATGATGGATCATGTTGCTTTACTTTTCAGACACTTCCTGGTTCTTCTTGCTATGTCCACATGATGAATGAATGGGTTGATGGAAATTGGAAAGAGTCCCAGTTTTTTATTTGAATGTCCTGAGTACAAAGTGTTGATACACCTATATTTAACTGCTTGTTCCTATGTGCACCGTAGGAACCAGGCATGTGCCGTGTTCCCTCACAAAATTGCTTGTGTTTAAACAATTGCCGTCTTCAAATTTATATTTTGGTTTGAAAAAGCTATTTCTCATCTGCTTCCTCTCTCTATTCTTTTTCGCAATATATTGTTTTCTCTAAGAAGTAGAGATGCTGGTGTAGTGACTGGGACTGGGTGCTGTCCAGGCAGAACAAAACTTGTGGTTTTTTATTCGCATGAAGTGGAGCTGGTCCACATTCTGGTGGGTAAAAATAATGAGAGGCTGACCGGGACAGAGTGTGCGGTGAAGATGCTGAGGTGAGGAAGGGAGGGGGACGGAGTGTGGAGAAGGGAGTGGCAGAAAGCAAAGGACACAGGGTGATAGAGGGGCCACACACTGACTGTGATGTAAGAAGTGAAGGTGTAGAGAAATCGGAACAGGCACAGCTAGAGTAAAAGATTTTTAACACTTTTAGGGTTTTTAATGCTTTATTGAGGTGGAAATATTTGTGTCGATAAAAGCCAAACGCAGCAAAGGTCAATTTAAAGGCACATAAATCACAAGACACTGTGGCTTCAGTTTTTTGCCAAAGGAAATGTACCTTTAATTAGTATGTGAACCAAACATAAAAGTTGTATAATATTTGCAGTAGCAGTTGTTCTGCAGTTTTTCTGCTTAAAGTCAGGTTGGTATCTTGACTTACGGCAGAAGGATTAGTGTAAGTTGGGTGCTGAATGCACAGCAAACATTAGTTGCTCATCAAGAAAACATGATCACTCCACTAAGACCCAGTCATCTTATCATAAAAGCAATATTTCCAGTCAAAATTCAGTGGAAGGATTTTCAACCCGCCTTTGTTTGTGTTCCAAACAGCATATCTGAAAAAGAAAAACAGTTAGCCTGCTGGGCCATTGAGAATTTCAATTATTTCATAAGAAACTCTGGTGTAGCATCTCTTATGTCTGCAAAGTCTGACTTTTTTATTGAAGATTAAAGGGTGTTTGTCATGCTGGGACTGAAGCTAATAAAGTCTAAAGGTCATTATTGTACCTGAAGACTGTGAACATAATGCAGCATGACAAATGTTTAGATAACCTAGATTGTTGGGTCAATGAGAAGAGTGCACCTGGACAGACCAGACCAGAACCAGCCAATAGGTGTGTGGCGTCTCACCCGCCTTCCTGGTCAGGCTCCTCTGATATGTAAATGTTTCCTGCTCCATTGCTGTGCCACAAGCTATCGGCCTCGCTCCCCTGCAGAGAAAGGCTGGACTCTGCATAGTTTCCATTCACTTGTTAAGTTACACTTACAAAAATAATTAAAGGGCATGTTTTTAAGGGTCTCCAGAGTGGTCATGATGTCTTCTAGCTGGAGACTGCTGTCTGATCTCAGCTGGGCACTAATCAGAGGAACCACCGAGTCAAGTCACTAACTGTTAAAGCAACAAACAGTGTCGACTCTGTTGCGAGGCCACTAGTTTGGATCGGACCCTTTCGAGGGAAAAGGTTGATAATTCCAAGATACTGTGAGCACTAAACTTTGTCAGATGTTGTTTCAACTACACTTTCATTTAGATTTTTTTTTTCTACTAGAATTGTGATCACAGTATCAACTGTTTGCAAACTGCTCGTCTCTGCTGTAGAATGACTTGTCTGCAGAGCGTCATGGCCTAGTTTAGGAACCAATTATACTGCAGATCACCGACCGCCTCACAAATACCTGCACCCATTGGGAACACATTAGGAAGCAATGTGTTCATTCTTTCCGAAACAGGGGTGATGCACTCGTCTGGTATGGGCGGCTGTGTTGGGTGGGAGGCCTCGGCCAAAGCATTTTAGAGGGGAGAGAAAGAGAGCTCTGCTACTAGTTAGCATACATCTGTATCTCCGGCGCACAAGAGCTGGACCTCAAAGGCCACAGTGGACTCAGATAAATGTTGAAAAATCAAATACAGCAGCCACTTACAGAAACACACACGCACGTCCAGGCATCCAGACGTACAGCGCAGAGAGGCCAGCGGGCCAGTCGGCATCCGTTTGCGTGTCTGGTTCCTTCTACTTTCATAAACTTGTGAGAGCGAGCCAAGGCGCGTTGCTGCCATGTGTTCTCCCTCCATGCCACACATTAATGAGCGAGGATATCAGCAGCTGGGAGGCCACGCAACTGAGTCATAGAAATGTTTAACCCGGCGAACCTGGCCCCGGCTGGCGTTATGCATCTGTTTACGTGTGCTCCTACTGACAGCAGTGAACTCTATAATTGAATTTTATTCTCCAGTTCAACACATGGGAAAAGACGGCTACTTTACCCACAAATATTTTTCTGTCTCCCCTGACTGTCTTGTTTTGCAAGACAGTTTTCAATTTAAATTTGTTTTCACTTCTCTCACGTCTTCCAATTTGCTGTCTAGAACAGAGTCATCGCTTCCAAACTCGTTCTGTTGTTCCTCATCTTCTCACCTTGTGTGTTTGCACCAAGGCATGTCTTTATACGAGCACTGCTTTGATCTGCACGCTCTATTTAGGATCCTTATATAACTGAAAATCCCAGGAGAGCCATACAGATGGACAACTTACAAATTATGTCACAGCGCTTCCATGAACCATACAAACACATTAGGCTCCTCCGCTGTGCACTACCACGCTGTATGACCACACAACCAGGCAGTGCAGTGGGAAATGCTGATCAAATCCAGATGCCTCTGCATGCACAGAGAACGTCTATCTCATTCTGTCTCTCTCACGTACACTAAAGCATTCGTGCTCTCACACACATCTGTAATAATGTATATTTCCATTTCCTCCCATATTAGCTTGTCTATAGCTCATCCAGACTACACTAACAACTCCAGGCTGGGTTTTCTATTAGGCTGCATCATTTCCATCTTAGATGCCTTTGAAATCCCCATCATATCAAATGTTTTATCAGTCTTTTTGGAATTGAGCAGCATGAGATTTTTAGAGCATGAGATATTGAAACAACTCGGTTTCGTCTACCTGCAACGTGTATTTCAAAGTTAAACCGAGGGCAAGCCAGATTCTGTGCATTGATAATATTGTGTTACGTACTTTTTTTATATTTTGGCTCATGAAAGCATTGCAAAACATTGTTTAACCAGTACTTTTTGCTGTTTGTCTTAGAGGTGTGCAGCTTTGGAAAGTGTTTAAAACTGCCTGCTGGGAGCTAGTTAGCCATAGACATTAATTACATGGCAGAAAACACGTTAAAGTCCTTAGAACTCTTGTTAAAACACACACAGTCGAATGCTCTAAAATAAAAAGACCACACTCTAGTGGAGCCAAACTCTGTCCCAGCGGCTTGTGCCTTGTTTACGATCCATCCCGATTACTGGAGTGGTTTGAAAAATGTAAAGGCCAGCCTCATCGCTGATGGCAGGATTCAAAATAGAGTCCTGACTGCGATCTGTTTCGGCAGCTGGAGAGCTCAATTTTGATTGGCAACAGCATTGTTTTCCTTTTTATTGTGAACAGGCTTATTTTAGTGCAGAGACTTTCTCATGAAAGAAAATTAGCCGCTAACTTGCTCAGGTTTCCTTAAATAAATCGAATTTGTGGAATTGAAAAGCTCAAGTGGAACCAGGGAATGTTGGGGAGGCAATAAATGCAGAATTTACATAATGCAGTGTTGACTCAGACTTATGCTGTTATCCATGATTACACAAGTACCGAAGCGAGCAGTAGAAGGATATTATATTACACCGATCACAGACAGGCCTCTCTGCAACTTTTGGATACAAAACCTCCACATATTGGTCCAAGACGGCTCACCTGTGCTCGTCATCTCCAGGTTGGACTACGTGTGCGGCGTCTCGGGCGTTACTCTGCAGCTGTCAGTGTTAGCGAGGTGTTTTCACAGCTGCCTGTGGCTGCGTGCACTCGCAACCCCACTTGTAGACAACCCAGTCACACACACGAGACTTCCTGCCAAAGTTGCCCAGTATACACAGCACAGAGCGTAATTCCAGGGAATGAAAGAGTGCGGTGGACTACAAACCTCCAACAGCAGATGCAAAAGTGGAAACAACAAGGCAATGTTATTTAATACTGCTTTTACATGATTACATGTTACTGTTATGACATTAATTTTCACCAGTTACATTACAACTTCTGGTGTACTGACACTGTTACGAGAGTGTAACATAAAATGTGGTTGAAACAGTAAATTGTTACAGAACATTTACAGAACAAGGATATTACAATACAATATTCACCTAATATATACATGTATGTTGAAAGTTGTTTATTGCTATAATTATTTCTCATGTTGGCAGTAAACTGATTCCATAGACATGAGTAGACATCAGTGTAAGAAATGGGATTAAAGCGAGTTAGTAGTAAAACTAGGGAAGCTAGTTCTTCTGCAGACTCAAGTACATCTCTCTGTGTACCTATTGTAAAGCATGTCAAATTTCAGAAGAAAAAATATATAAACCTGTCAAAACAAGCACTTTAGGTATATGTTGCTTTTCTGCGAAAGTTGCAAGGGTTTTTTGTGTCTAATGTTCTTACTTAACCAAATACTGTACAGTAACAACTTCTGGACCTGGATTAATAGCAATTACCTGCCTGACTACTAGTATTAACTAGTAGTGTTGCTAGTTAATGGCATTCAGCGGTGATGTTGAATGAATACTCTTTTGAACAGACAGTTGTAGATGAGGGTCATGGCTTTTTTAGACCTTATATTCAAGATTCAAAACACTTTATTGATTCCAGAGGGAAATTGTTGGCCTCTCTGTTCCTAAAGACATAAAACAACCACAACTGGAAAAGAACCACACCAACACAGATGCAAAAAAAAAAACCCAAAACAAAACAAACACTCAGTACGAACGAAGAAAATCTACAGAGGAATAAAATACTCTAGGTCTAAAATAGTCAGGGGTGGAATCCACTGCAATAAACAGTGATGACAGAATGACATAAATAATGTTTATGATGATGATCAACTGTTGGATGTGAGGATGTGGTGATGCAATAACAGTCATAAGTTCCTAATCCAGTTTTGATCACAGTCCAGTTGTACAGTTTAATGGCCAGTGGTAGGAAGGATCTCCTGTGGCGCTCTGTGGAGCACTGATCAGTCTCTGGCTGAACGTGTTCCTCTGTCCAGACAGTACACTGTGTAGTGGATGGGAGGGATTGTTCAGGATTGAAAAGAGTTTAGACAGCATGCTCCTCTTACCCACAACATGTAGAGGGTCCAACTCCATGCCCAGATCAGAGCCGTCCAGCATAGAAAATGACACTGACCAACACAGACTTGTAGAACATCCTCTGCTGAAGGCTCTGGGCTTTTTCTAGACTGCTGTAGGGTTTGTGTCTAGTCTAGTTTATTGTCTAAGTAGACTGCTATTTGTAGTCTCAAACAACCTCCATTTCCTTACCCTGGTTGAGCTGGGGAGGATTAAGCCCACACCAGTCCACAAAACTGTCCACCACACTCTGGTACTTTGTGGCGTCTCCACCCTGAAGACATCCTACAGCAGCTTTGACAGGTACCTAAAGGTATACCGGGTGAAGAGAGAGGAAGAGTGAGGAAGGCAGAGCTACCCTCTGTGGAGCACCTGTGCTACATATCACAGTTTGACCACTGGGTAACATCTGGGCAACTAAAGGACCTGTTTTGCGCCAATGGTATTCATGGCAGTCTTGCAAGGAGGAAGCCACCACTCTCCAAACAGAACTTTCCAGACCATGTGAATAAGCAAAAAGGCTACTTAAAGAATGTTCTGTGGACAGATGAGACCAAAGTAAAATATTTTGGTTTGGTTGACGACAACCAAAGCATGCGAACCTCGTCCCATCTGTGACGTATTGAAATGGTAGTGTCATGATTTGTGCCCGTTTTTCTTCCAATGGACCAGGACACACCATCCTTAAGAGACCCATGACTTACACATCTTTTACAGTTTACAGAAGGAAGTCAACCAACAGCCCTGAGTTGAAGTTGTTTAAAAAGGAGGAATGGGCTTAAATACCTCCATGCCAATGTGCTGAACTGATGATCAGAAAATGTTGAAGTTATTGAGTCATGTAGTACTGAGGCAACAGGTCCACATAACAACTTTCATTTTCCACGAATAAATAAGTGTAATGTTTTTGTCTGATTTGGGGGCAGTCTCTTTTCAAAAGCATTTTGTGGTGTTGCACCTCTTTCAGTAGCTTTCAGTGGTTTCTGCTCTTCATAACGAGCAGTCGAAATTACTTAAGATAATGACATGCAAGAACCACCGTAGCACACTTAATGAAGACAGAGCCTGTTCATAGTGCTGAGTGTTGACCTGTTTGTGTTAAGCTCCAGCGCAACTATGAAGCCACATTCCAGGGAGCGGCATGGTTTTATTTTGGACATTTATAAGCAATCTGATTAAGAACAGAACGCAAACGGATGAGTGGCACTGTATCCTGCCATGCGAGCTGTATTTGTCACACTGTTATTTCATGCTCCTGACTGGAATAATCTTTGATGACAAAGTCTTTGATGTCTTGACCCTGCATTTTCATGGACTGTTGTGGTTGAGTGGCCAAAGGCTTCTCTGTGGGGACAGTCGTATGTAAACACAATGAATCACAACCACACATTCAACTGTAGAACACCCAAGAACTTGAAAATAACCCTCTTTAATATCACTCTCTGGAGAGATTTGAAATTCCTTGTGATGTGATTTGTGATGTTTATGGCCTCTGCTTCTACTCTAATTCATAAAATAAAACGTTAATTGATTGAAAACCTTGTATCCAGTGTGTACGGTATTCAGAAATAGCTCTGGAATTCAAACCTCACATGTAGGAATGTGGCTTCAATTAGATTTGTCTGATTTAGTTCACAGCGTTGCATGAGTCAGGAGTGTTTGGCCTTTCGATATCTAGCATCAATTTGTTTTGATCTTGAATCTTTTTCCTTGTATTTGGAGTTGAGAATGTCTCTCAGTGAATCTGCAGAAATAATATTTCATAATTAAGGCTTTTCCCACCAGAGGGACTCTTCAGCTGCACGAAAAGTGGAAGAATCTACGTCCTCCGAAGTGTTCCACAGAGTACTTTCTTACCACAAAACATCTGAGTGGAGTTTACAGTGCTGAACATAGCTGATTGGTAAACCACAAGCCCTGAGACTGCAAAATGTTATGTTGAATTTATTCAGACGGCAAACAAATGTTGTTGTCACTCGAATCAACAATAGGACTAGGCATGGGAATTTCTTATTTTAATGTTTTTGACGTTTAAACAACACTTGTTTTTCCAACAACAGAAATCTTCAAAACACTTGTGGCTCTTTGGGGTATATGATTCCATACACCGTCACAGGTTGACCCTTGTCATGGCATCAGTATACCCACTATCATACTGCTGAGTGTTGATATGTTAATAAAATAGTATTTTAGTTACATTTTCTTTCTGAATTGCCACATCATGCCGTCTGTCCTGCCCACTTATTCTGTCAATATATGTGATCTTGTGTGTCATGGGCTTTAAATGAAGACAAAAAATAATAAATTGAAAAGATATTTCAAGGACATTAATTTTATTATTTATCCCCTTAGATTAGGCCTGTTGGTAATTAGCCATTAAAACATCATCTGTCTTGTGTTGGAAACAGAAAAGGGCTAAAATACAGGTCTTGTGGGGCAGACCAGTTAAGTGGCAACAATATTCCCTTATGGCAGTGTTTGTTTGTTTTGTTTTTTTGTCTAGCAAATGTGCCTGCAGTGCAAAAGTTGTTTAGGAATTGTTTGAAGAACATGAGAAAGAGTTGAAGGTGAATTATATTGAGATTCCCAGATGTCGCTCTAATTGAGCATCTGTGGGATTTGCTAGAAAAACAGGTCATTACATCAACTTGTCTTCTGAATCATTAATGTAATGTTAGATTCTTTAAGTTTACCTAGCTGAGTACAAAGATATTTTCTAAATAGTTTTTTGTAGTTGTAGTAGTCTTTGTAATGGTTTCTATGGCATGTTCTGCATATAGTGATCTATTGCATGCATCTATTGCAACAATATAGGTAACATGCTTAGACAGCATCCTGATGAAGGCAAGCTTGCTAAACATTATGACTAAAGAGTGTAGACTACTGCAGAAGAGTTGTTCAACATTTTTTTTTTTTTTTTTTTGAAGTTTACACTTGTATGGGCAATGTCTAAGACATAGGACCAGATCTCTGATCTCAAGTTGACCAATCAAAACTTTTTTAAGAAGAGGACTGTGAAATTAGGATTGGGTATATATAAGTATAGTACATAGTAAAGTACATCTAGCAAGCTGCCCAGTTACATTCATGAAAAGAGGCATAAAAACAATGATAAACCTAGAGGAGCTTGAGAGAGCTGTACATATATTTATGAAATTTATTAAAACCAGCTAAATATGTATTTTTGATGTGAAAATACTTCCACATGTTCAACTTCCATGTAGACTGAAAATGACATTTACAGGAAGGCTACGTCACTAAGTGCTGATTGGTTAGTGCAAAACAAAACAAAATATCATCTTTGGCAATGTGACTAACAGGCTAGTAGCAAATATAATTAGTTCCACATGGTGTGCTCCTAAAGCTTGGACCAACTGTCAGGCCTGAGGATGAGTTTTTACCTCTGTCACTCTTCTGATATTTTTCCAATGGCAAGCTGACAACCACCCTCAAAAAAGGATATATCCCATTCGCCTCCCACCAAAGCAATGAATGGTGAAGTGCGCCGAGACACGGAAGAGTGTTTTGAAAGGAAAATGATCTAATCCACTTCTCTCAGTAATACCTCAAAAGACAATATTTACTAATTTGCAAAATCGATACCACTGGCAGAAGATGACAAAAGGAGAGAGAAAGCAGAGAGATTTGTCATCCAAAAATTACACTCCATTTACATTTTCTCCATCCAAACATCAACACTGTATGACAGGCCAACAGCATGGCCAGCCTTTAATGGCAGCAGTCCAGTGTGGATGCGGAGACCTTTGCATGACCGCACTGTGGGCCCGTCTGCATGCAAAGACCTCTGTCTCTCACCTCTGTGTAATCCCACACAGCTGAAGCCAGTCACCAGGAGACTTCTGATAACACTAGCGCACTGAGCTAAATATATTTCCACAGGATTAAATCTGGGCTGTGATAAAATCAAGATGAGCCTGAGACTTTAGGCATGTATTCAACTGTTCATTTTTAATCACAGAAATCAAAACAAGCAGAAATATGAAGCTGACTTCAAAAGTCACTTTCTGACCCTCCTTTCATGTCTCCTTTTGCCTTGTTTTCCATCATCCAGTCTCACTTGATCGGAATAATTTCAGCACTTTTTCCTGTTTCCTGTTTGGATATCTGGCTTGCTGCACTGACCACTACAATTACTCAAAGTATGTTGTCGAGAATGTATTGGAAAAGCTTTGTGAGGATGACAGCAGAAGAAACGGGAATGGCTGATAGCATGACGGAGGTGCGTAAATGGATGATTCTGTTGTTGCCTGGGAAAATACAACAAACAAGCCTGTGGAAAAAGATGTCATTTACACTCGCACACGAAATCCTTTTTCTTGTCTTTTGGTCAAAATCCCAGCAGAAGTGTCCTATGACAAAAGGTGTCAAGCCTTGGATTTCCTGTAGTGGAATATTTAGAAAATGGACATGGAAAATGGGCCACTTTTTTTTTCCACTGAGCTATCACACCTGATTTATTTGAGATATTCCTGGAAAGTCTTGCCACTCTACCTACCCACACGAAAGCTGGACTTCAGGTTCCAGACGTCCTTAATCACACACCACGCAAACACTTCAGACTGATCTAAGGCTGCAGCAGTGTATTTCCAGATATTAACATAACCACAAAAGGAAACAGTTATGATTAAAATTAATAATAAAATTTACAGAATGTGGGGGAAAAGCAGCCAAATTAGACCCAGCTGGAATGTCGGTGGTGTGTCCACAGTTGACTGCTGCTACAGATAGTGTGGTCACGGAGGGTTTGGAGGGGAACGTATAGTTTCTGAATCTGTGTGCAACCCAGCCCTGCTACTCTGATCTGTAATATTATTGAATTGCTGACAATGAAGTTCAGTTTTGGTTCTATTTGTTTGTGTTTTTGCTTT
>OMLM01012766.1:127486-141973 GCA_900302695.1 Helostoma temminkii
TTAAATCAACAAAATAATTTTTGTCCACTAGAAGTTTGGAGTCATTTGGAGTTTTGTTATGTCCACTTTAATGGAATCAATATTTTCTCTTCTTTTTGCTCTGGTTTGGTCTCTACCAACACCTGAGAAAATACTTGGCTTTTAGCTTGCTAACTGTCTGCCTGTGGTTTGGTGATGTGCATGTGGTGTTGGGACACTGGGTTTATTTAAGCAACAAAAAACAGCTGAAATGTGGCTGAGATTAACCAAAACTCTGGACTGATTTTTGCACTGAAAACATACAAACATACATCTGAGGGCAACTGCAGATGTATGTTTTTCTGTGGGTTTAGCAGTACAAGTAACGCCTTTTGGACTACGTATACCACTGATAACATTGAAATTTTTGGACATTATTGATCAGAAAGGCAGAAAACCCTGCCTCCACCTTGTTTGACACATGATGTGGTTGCTTTGAATCATGAGCTGTTCTTTTCCTTCACCATACTTTTCTTTCCTTATCATTTTTATAAAGTTAATCCTTTGTTTTATCTGTCTGGAGATTCTGATTCCAGAACTCTTTTTTTTTTTTTTTTTTGATGTTTTCTGGTCAAGCATGATCTGGCTTTCCTGTTCTTAAAAGTTACCAGTGGTTTGCACCTTGTTGTAAACCTTTTGTATTTATTTATCTTGATTGTGGATTTTCACAATGACACTCACCTTCTACAGAGTATTCTCCTTATATTGATGTTGTAAAGGAGTTTTTCTTCACCAAGAAAAGGATTCTGCAACCGTCTACTTTATTTGTTATCTGTGGTCTTCCATTTAATATTGTTAAGCTCACCAGTGATTTCTTTCTTTTTAAGAATGTACCAATCTGTTGATTTGGCCACACGGTTTTTTATATCTCTCTTATAGATTCATGTTGTTTTTTCAGGGTGATGATGGCCTTATTTTTTCACTTGCATTGGGTCCTCCTTGGATTTTATATTGGTAGTTCTAGTCAAACAGTTGCCAAATGCTAACTCAATACCTTATATCAACTCCAGACCTTTTATCAAGGGAATGGACCGCACCTAATAGTAACTTATTAGTCATTTGCCCAAATACTACTGAGCCCCGGAAAATGGAGGTACTTTTTTTAATGATGGTTGTAATTCCTAAATGGCAAATGCCATAATTTTTGGGAAACCTCTTAAAAATAAAAGCTGAAAGTCTACACTTTGGTCACATCTTGATTGTTTTATTTAAAATCCTTTGTTGTGGTGTATAAAGGCAAAATCATAAAAACTCTGTTACTGCCCAAATACTTTTGGACCTAACTGAATTTGTTAAACATTATTGAATTCTTGACTAGTGTGGCAGCAACCAGCAATAGTGACTGTGTTGGAGCTGGAGATCATGGCGGTCAGACAGTTATGGCTGTTATGGTGCTCATTTTGTAAAAGACTTTAAGTGGCTACTTCACAGTTCAGGTTAAAATGAAAAGATCCCTGATGAGGCACTGGGCCACAGTTTGTCGAACAAGTACAGCCTGCTGTAATGTCCCAAAGAAGTGCACAATGCAACAGGCACTTCACACCACCCTCCATGAAGGGCACACAATTCTATTTTAACAATGGAAAAAGATATTTTTAATCTCAATCCAGATCTGGATCAAAATACACTCGGTGATAGATGACCACGGGATACACGTGTTGTGTTTTTCCTTTTTCCATTTAAATGAGTCAACATTAATAACGGTTGTTCACAGTTCATCTAGAGAGTGAAAGTATTACAGGTCAGCGAGAGGTGACACGCTTAATCTATGTGCTTAAAGACGCTGTCGTGTGATGACCTGAGTTGGTGTGTCATCTTCCTAATCCACCTCAGGCGTTATCAGTTTTCACAGTCACACCAGCAGGGGTTTGGAGGGAAGAGATGTTGCTTTGATGACTGTCCAGATCTGACACAGGATTTTGTCTGTTTCCTTACCAGAAGTGTATTTTAGCAACCAAATGCAATCTAATAGGTGAAACGATGTGTTTCTGTCATCAAAGGGCTTAAATGACCATATAAGTGAGTTGGGACTGGATCCAGATCTTGGGGTTTAAACTGTAAAAACACCAGAATATATGGGGTGACTTTCCCACACGCAATTTACAGCAGGTGTTCCAATTGAGGGCAGATAATGTCAGATAAGTCAGATAATGTTTACCTAAAAGAGACACTGGACCACAATGTTGCTCATAGTGCAACTGAATTTTGATTGACATCCCTTCATGTCACATAACAAAGGGGTACTTTTTTCTACAGCATGAAACTGAAAAATGACTTGACAAAGCATCAGTATTTCCCCGTGGCGTGAGAAGGGGCTGATACTTCATGGTCACCGTCTTGCTTTATGATTAAGCTGCAGCTGAACCCTGATTTAAGGTTGAGTCAGGACCGATTTGACAACTTATTGAGGAGATTAGCACAGTGGAGTAGCAACTGGACTTGTTTTTAGTTCTGAAGCTTTCCATCCAGAAGGCTTCATCAGTTCTGACTGATTGGCTGCTGTGGAATCCGGAATTCATTAGCATTTAATGATCACCTGTGTACCCAGGCGGTTTCACAGTTCGGATCAGATCTGGTCTCAGGTGGTCACAGTGACACACATGAAACCCAGGAAGGTCCAGAACTGATGAAGCTTTCTGATGAAGGGCAAACGTATTCAGAACTAAAAACAAGTCCTGTTGGTACTGAACAGAACCTTTGGGATATCTATGACCTGGATGACTGAGAACCTTCACAGATGTGACCATACATGACGCACACTCCACTGCCTAAACAGAAATCTCTTAATTTTGACCTAGATACAAATTGTCACATTCACACAGACACACACATGTAAATCTAATTCAACTGCAGCCTTTTGCTATCATGGAATTGATGATGTGAGCCTGTCACATCGCGATTGCTGCATAAAATTCTGATCATGATTTCTTGTTTAAATGATTCCTTGGTTTGCATCTTGTGCTATGGCCTGTTCTGTGTATGTTCCTCAGTACACCAGTGGTTTCTTTCTTTTTCTCAAATTGAGAGTGACAGATCTTTGGTTTCCAGGTAGATTAATCATTCTTAACATCAAATGCGTCTTCACAGGTAAAATCTGTCTTGTTAGTCACATGTCCCAACTCTTTTGCTCACTGATCTTGTGTTCATGATGCTACGTGCATTATTTGAATATGCATATTTGTAAATAGCATCAAGTGAAAGCTGAAATTTTGAACTTTCATCTCATTCCTTTTTGATCTTAAACCAAAATGTCTTCGGTGTACAGCAAAAAAACAAATAAATTGGCTTTGCTATTCAGAGACTGTAAATGCATTTTCACTTTACTTCTCATTTGTTCATTAGTAACATAATTCTCTCTATTATTGGCCAGTTTTCACCTAAGTAACTTATAAAATCTACTGAATACTAGCTAGTAAGTAGAGGTAGTAGAGTAGCAGAGGCTTACTGTTTAATTTCCTACTTTAGAATGAAAGAGTCCAACAGGAAGTTGGTGCTAAAATTGTGGTTGAATTTATTCTGAAAAGGCATCAGAGGAAGCACTTGGATTCTACTTTCAGCTGGAGGAGGTTGGAGCTCAACCCAATATGAGGTTGGAACTCTATTATGAATTTACTCATTCCACATTGTTCTCTGAATGTTCTCTCTCAAACTTAAAAAAAATGCATTCAGATTCATGTCAGAGGAAGTACATGAATCTTACTTTCAGCTGGAAATAACTAATAACAACTTGTAGCTCAGTTCTGTTATGACCCACTCCCCCATTTTCAGGCTGATCTGCAACTTTATAAACCTGTCAGGAAAATGAAAAAAAATGTATGGTTGTCATTGGTCATTGGGTACTATTTTTGGCTGTAGGACACCAACATGGGGTCGGACAGCAATGAGACCCAGCCTAAGATTCTCCTCATGAAAATGAAAATGGGCTATATCGATATAAAAGTATAATAAACTTTGTTCTAAATGCAGTTTAAAACCCAATCTTTGGCCAGATGCTTTTCTAAATCTCACATTTCTTAAAATAGCAGCCTGGCACCTCCTACATGTTCGTGGTGATTTCACACAGAATCCTTTATTGGAAGTGAGGTTTTTATCATTGGTGTAATAAATGTAAAATTAGCTGAACATGTTATTGTTACAGTGAGGAGGTACTGGTCACATTTGGGTGTTAACTTTTCTTTGTTGGTTTCCCTTCAGCACTCGCCAAGGAAGGAAGCAGTTACATGCTATCAGATGGCTAGTTGTGCCCATTTCACTATGAGAAACTATGTGCATTGATTCCCAGGAATCTGATTCGTACAACTAAGCAGTGCACCCTGGGAAATTGCAAGTGGTCCATTGTCCTGATAGATGAGTTGGTTCCTGAATAACATGACCTCATTCCCTTCCAAGGGAGAGGTCCTGAACAGAAAGGCGGGGTGTTGAAAGCACACCTTACTGAACTTGATGTGTAATAATAATGGGTTGTGTGTGTATAAATGACATAATTTAACTCATTGTTCTTCGGGCTGTGTGACTTTTTCAGCTTGTAGCTGCTGTTGGACAGTGTGACGACTGTCTGATGAGGTCCGGATCAGTAGGACACATGCTTCTGCTCCCAGCTTTTAAAACACATCGATTGCTCGAACGTGGTCGGTTGTCAATTTAAGACTGCAGCCAATGAGGAGTCCAACAGGCCAACATCAGCTTCACTGAGGCAGTGCTGAGTGGGAAAAAAGAGGTGAGTGCTCGGCGTTAATTGCAGAACATTATCGCCTATGGCCCCAGGGACTGGGTCATTGACCTGCTGTGGCTTCTCCCAGGGGCTGAACCTGTTCAGGGGCTCTGTAACATCCCAAGAGTGCAAGCAGCATGTGCAACTGATGGCACATGTTGGTGACATAAGCACCTTTTAGACTAGCTCTAGGAAATTGATGTCAACTTTGTGATTCCAAAAGCCACCAAAAGGCTTTTCCATGATCTAAGATCTCCACGATGCTTGAAACACAGCTTGCAGCAGGATCCAATGCGGTAATATTACAGGTGCAGTTCAGCCAAGATAAATCTAAAAAGCTGCTCTCTGTTCAAAAGGAAATGAAAGAACCTCCCCATTTTTAATAGTGCTCAGTCACTGTTGGAGACCACTTCTTTAAAACAAACAAATCAATTAATCCAACAACGGGAATCAAAGGGATAATAATGGAGGCTATTTGAAAAAGTAATGTCTAAATAATAGTCATTACCAGTGATGGCATTAAACATGACACATGAAAAATAAATGGACAGTTTGTGTGCCAGTTTCCTCAGTATGGAAGAAAACTGTTGCCATAATAATGTGAATTATATCAGCTACTGGATACCACAATTTTACATGTTGTGTTTATTGGTTAATTAGTGCTGCAAATATTTGACTTTAAAAACAATTTTCTTTTTTTAATTGAGGTTAAATGTTAAAAAAACAGAAATGCTAGTTATTAGTTAATAAACAGGATGGCTTTCTAATTAGCTTTAAATGAAGGTTTGTGAGCATGAACATTGAGTTGTACTTTCAGGAGTCTCTCTTGTTTTAACCCAAGTGGCTGTTTTCAATAAGAAAGAAAAGAGTTGACTTCATTGAAGCTGTTCCCTCGTATCAAAAACATGATTCATGTTGTCCATACGCACACTTAATGACACACAGCAGTGGCCTAGTGGAAAAAAGCTGCCCTTGTTTTCCACATAGAAATAGGAAATCAACTTATGACTTTTGAAGGAAAGAAAATAACGATGTGGAGGTGAGGGACAACAAAAATAGACAATCACACGTGATGTGATGATACAAAATCATTAGAGAGAGTGGCTGTTTGTCACTGCTCACCCCCTTTTTTTTTTTTTTTTTTACTTGGTAAGTGAGGATATGTTAAGTTCCAGTTGTAACAGAGTAGATTGATGGGAGCAGCATTGCAGAAAAAATGTTTTTTTTTCAATTTTCACATCGAATTATACACCAAGAAAAGCAAAAGCTCATAACACTTTGCACGTATTTGTCTTCATTTGTCATCTTAATAAAGAGTAATAAAGATAATTAGTGGAAAGAAAAGCAGGGTCAACCTTCTACTATATGGGGAAGAGGTCTGATGTTGAAATTGGTCTAATATCACAACTTAATTCTTAATTACCTCTGTTACATGAAAAAACATGGGTTTTCGTGCTTATGAAGGCAAGATGGTGTAAAATCTTTGTTTCCAAACCTTGGCACAATTACCTGATTATCTTCTGTTTATTTTGGTAACGTAAAATCTGTTGCTGTACCGTGCAAATGCACCAAGAGAAAGTCGAAGTGAAACCTGGGTTCTGTTTAAACAGTATGAGAAATCTCAGTTAAAGCCATGTTGCCTTTTAAAACACCATTTCACAAAAGCTGGAACACTGGGTAAAATCAGACTAATTGAAAATAGACAACATGTCAAGTGTAGAAACTGAGAAAGAGTTCTTTTGAATTTGATGCCAGTGACATGTTTCGAAACATTGGGACAGAGGAAACAAAAAACTGGAAAAAGTACAAGTACAAGTACAAGATTAAAAAAAACAAAACAAAAAAACACCTGCTTGAAGTAGCATCAGGTCAGTATCATGATTGGATTGGTCTTTGGCAGCCATGGGTGCCATTTCCTCTAAAAGGGAGGGAGACCCTCATGAGTGCACGCTTCAAAAGGCAGCATCTGTAACCTTATGGATGCATTAGTGCACAAGTTTTTTCTTTATTTCAGCAAGACAGTGCCAAAATACATTCTGCATGTTTTACAACCTTTACAGCCTGAATCAGTAGAAAAAGAGTTGGGAGTATTAACATTGTTAAAAGAAATGCTGCACACGCCCCTTTTTCCAGCTGCAACACTGCTTCCGTTAGATTCAAAATGATGTTGATGTGTCTTAAAATGTGGCGACTGAAACTCCAGGAACATGCTTCCTTTGTTCAGAATGGATGTTAGAAATGCTGACATGAGAGCTCAGTGTTTCCTTTTTCGAGCACAGTGGCAAGAGGATGATAGTAGTTTCGGGTGCATGAGCTAAGATCTTTGGTTATTTCTCACACAACAAAAGTTTTAATACATATGTATTTATTGCACACAAATAACTGTCAAAACTTCCGGTCTTCAAGAAAAATAAAGAAAAAAAGGAAGGGAAAAAAAAGAAGAAAATCCACATATTCAAATATTTCAATTAATAAAACTACAAAACTGCAAATTAAAATGGGTCTCAGCCAGAATACATATATATACAAAACTTTTCAAGTTTTTTCACGTTTCATTATTTTCAACATTGTACATTCATATTGAAGTCATGTAAACAGTCAAACTACAGGTATGGAATTGTGTAGTAAACAAAAATTGTTAAACAACCCTGAAAAAGTTTATATGCTCACTCTTGGCATTGTCTCAGCCTCATGATCTTCAATAATCTTGAAGGGGTTCCCAGAGGTGTATAGTTTTTCTTCACTCTCCGGTCCAACTCATTCCAAACCATCTCAGTTGGATTTATATCAGGTGAATGTGGAGGCGGGGTCATCTGATGCAGGATTCCCTCAGTCTCCTTCTTGGACAAATAGCTACATCTAGAGGTGTGTTTGGTCTCACTGTCGTGTTGGAAGACAAATCATGGTTCCACTAAGTGTAAACCAGATGGGATGGCATGTCGCTGCAAAATGCTGTAGTAGCCATGCTGGTTAAGTGAGCCCTCAGTTTTGATCAGGTCACCAGCAAAGCAGCCCCACACCATCACACCTCCTCCTCCATGCTTCACAGCGCGAACCACACATTCAGGAATCGTCGATTCGCCCTCTCTACATCTAAGGACACAGACTCAACAAACCAAAGGACAGTTTTCAGATTGGCTGATTCATTTCCTAAAGTAATGACAGACTGTCTTTTGTGTGTTTACAAGACAACTGATGGTCTAAAACACATAAGAATGCAAGAAATAACTAGGCGCATGTCCTTTATCAGCAGTTAGAAATAACAACAGTCATCACAGAATCCACATATTGGATGTATTTATTTTGTTATTGTGTTGTAATGTTCAGTAGTTTTCATGTGACATGTTTGGACATGTGACTAAACACCTTCAGGTGATCTTGTACTTGAACTGGTGCCCCAGTTTTGAGTGTTTGTCATCAGACGAGTGTTAGTGTTTTTTCTTTTGTGTCGTCATTTCGGCGTAGTAGTTTAGCGGTTTTACATTTCTGTTTTTGATCTTTCAAGTAATGATTGGCTTTGTCGTCATTGTTTCTTATTGAATCAGTCTTTCTTTTGAAAGCGTTATTTTTTTTTAATGATACATTAAAACAGGTGCCTTTTAGAAAAGCGTATTCCCTTGTGACATTGTATTAAAATCCTCATTATAACAACTGGCATGTGCTTAGACTCTTATTTAAACAGATTTGCTGGAAGTGAGCAGTGACTCAGATTTTCCTTTATGTGTGAGAGATCGACACTGCTTCCTCTGCAGAAGGGTGGTCTTGTGCGTTGTTCAACTCCACTTGATTGGTGAGACCGTTCCATGGCATCTCCCCAGATATATTTGGAATTATTCCTCTGTTTCAAAAACATTATTATGATGTAAGGTCTGCTGTTCTGGAGAAAGACAAAAAGTTCCTGATACCTCAGGTGATCTTCTTCATGACTGATATGGTCTGATTTTGTCATTTGGCCAGTTCCAGGAAAACATGCAGGGGCGACGTCAGATCAAACACGCACCTGATAAATAATCGGTGCTCATTTAGAGAATACAGGCCAGTAGGATACAGCCAGCAGGACTGGGACTGGACTCTGCTGAGCTCAGCTGTGAGGGCCATGACCTTTTTGGTCTCGGAGGAGGTGAATAGAGAAGAAGCTAAGTGCCCAGGGCACTTCTCTTCAGGTGCTGTTGTTGGGCCTCGGGGTAGGCAACTGTATCAACACAATCTGCGGCTTCATGTGGGTTTGTACGCCTAAACCTCTCTGAACAGTCACCAGAGCTGACTGTGCACATCAAGCAAACACAGAGAAAAACAGCAGACATTGAATAACGATCACCCTTGGGGAGCTGCTTTTTGGGGTTGCAAATGGAGTTTGGAATTGGCTGGGAATGTTCTTCAAACACAGGCAGCGCAGAGCGACACACGTGCAGACCGCGGTGCATTTTGGCAACGCTGCAACAACAGTCAAAGATAATCAACAAAGAATATTGAGCATTTGACTAGGAATAGTTGACTCTTCAAAATGTTCTCATGCAGTTTGACTTTTAGAGACATTTAATCGTTTGACAAAATCAAAGTTTATAAAAATCTGGCGATAACAAAAAACGTTAGTGTTAATGAAATAGGGATTATAAGAAAGACTGACATCACATCGCACTGTGGCATTATATTGCACAGCTTTCAGTCTGAAAGCATGCTTTCCTAATTGCTCAATCATGTTTGCAATATTTAATTGCAAAAGGACTAATATTTCTGTGAACACGCCAGTGTTAGTCAGCTGGTTAATGTTGAACTGTAGTTCTTTGGCGAGATAGATGGCAAATGGAAGCAAAACATTAATAAATAAAATAAATAAAAGCTGTTATTAACACATTATCCATACAGAATGGATTTCAAGAAATAAACATCTCAACTCTGAGCTGGCTCTGCCAGCATGGCCCTTTGTTATAATCCCAGTTATTTGATGTCTGTTGTTCACACAACATCAGCAGGAGCTGGTGTTTTTATTGTAAGCTTTTCCGTTGTACTGTAGCTTGGTGTGTTTAAAAGACAGTACAGTATGTCAACATGGATGGTATGATGACGATAGAAATGATGTTGAATGTTGGCCTGTGCTGGTAAACACAGTCTGACTGATATGGCAGCACTTCATGTGTTACAGCAAAACACAGATAAAACGTGCAGGATTGCTTACTGTCCATTTCAAATGTATTTTAAAAAACATGAACGATCATTTCTAAGTGTGTGCAAAGCAATACACCGTAACGGCACTGTGGATTTGTTTGTGCAAGAGCTGACTCTGAGAGATCTGCTTCATGTACTTGTGTTTATTTGTCCAGTTCTCCTGACTGATGAGCAACAAGATCATGTTTTGCTTAAAGCTGAGGGATTTTATTCTGAAAGGTCAATTTAGCTCCATGTGTGCCGCATAAAGATGATAGTAAACATCAGCTCAGTGCTCAGCAAAGCTTTGTTTTGATAGGTGGATTTCAAATGACATACACACTGCTGAGGTGTCACTTGTAAGCCAATCTCCATAGAAATGGAAATTTACTGACCCAAAAGAGAGTCCAGGTAAATCTACCTGAACCATGTGGTAATCATAATTATATTTTATTAATCTCATTGGGAGAATTTGAGATGGCAATCAGCTGGAAACAAGATGCTAAAATGCTAACTAGCTTCCAGGTTTTAGGACTTATTCCTATAGCAAGTTATATGTCAACATTGAAGGTAGTAGGTTGGGGTTTTAGCATGACTAGAGGTGGGTATGGTGGTGGTATTTGGTTTGATCAAAATGTGTGATTTTATTTTTTAGAAAATAAAATTGACACACAAAAATACAAAATGTGAAAATGAAAATGAAAAATTAAGGCACAAGAACATAAAGCTTTTGAAACCAAAACACAGCAGATAACGTGTATGTTTGAACAGTGCAAACCACTTCCAGTGACAAAGTATACTGTATATTCACTTGTCCTCCAAATAGCACAGCAGGCTTGTTGAGTTTTTGTATGCTGAAATGTTGGTTTGTTTTGGCAGACGACATTATATAGCTGTTCTTTTGCACTGTGTGTAAGTGAAACATGCTTTGTATATGAGGCCATGGGTGTTCATCCTCTTTAGTTTTAGCATTGAAGACAGTTGCCTTTGCCATTTTTCATGTGTTTTCGTTCCCTGTCTTGCATGTCTGAGGAGTTTGTGCCGCTACACCGCCACAATATGTATGTGGTGGTGTAGCGGCATGAATCTTACTTTCAAGTCTCAAGTCAATTCTTCAGGCAGTAAAGTCTGAAGTAAGTAAGTAAGTCTCAGAGTGGTCAAGTCTTATTTTTATACCCTCAGCTCTCTTGGATGCCTGGTATGAAAGTGCCACTGCGTGCTGTTAACTTCCTACTGTTCAGCCCTCAGGTCACGAATCTGCAGCTGTGAGACTGTCCAGCTTTGAGGATCTGTCATCACCAGCAGCTCTTATGTTTGAGCGTGTCTTGTTTAGGTTTCAGACCTGTAGATGGATCCGATACCAGAGGCCTGCCATGACCCCAGGATGTAGAGCAGGAGTTGCAGAGGTTTTGGCAGGGCCTGTGGTTCCCGTGCAACTGTTTGCTAATGACCTGCACAGCTGTGAGATCAGGAGGAAATGTGTTGAATAAGGTAACATGGCAGGCCAGACTTTCTCTTTCTGAAAAAGATCCAAACATTTTCCTTCTAAGTATTTTATTTTTTATTGTCTCATTGTCAGAGTGTGACTCCATTTGCCCTTTCAAAGCTTTTCTACATGTAATAGATCATATTCTGTGCTTATTTTATGACTTCCCATAGCTTGTCTTGGACGTGACAAAAAGCCTGGCCAAAAATCAGACCTTTTTTTGGCAGCTGTACACAGACATAACATTTACATGGACTGTAGTATTTCCAGTATTAACTTGATTAAGACAACACCCTGAATAAGAAAGTCATGCAAACAGCATTTTCTTATTATACTGATCCATCAAAGGCTATAACTGAATTAGGACTTGGAGTATTTAAACCTTCACTTCAATGGAGGGAAGGTTTAGAAATGCAAACACTCTTAATCAAACAATAACCGTCAAGTTTTCATGGCGCTATGGATTGCGTACACCAAACCACCTGCTGCTACATTTGTGAGTTTGTGCATCTTTAATCGTGTTGTGCAGAAAACTCAAACTTAGTCTTTCTGTCTGTATTATATCATTAAACAGTTTCTCTCCTTGTATCTGCTGCATATCGAGCTGCATGGTGAAGTGTTTTGCTTTATGGAACAGGTTGTGAACAGTTTAAGGACAGGAAACCAAACTGTTAAACTGCTGAGAGTAATGGGTCAAACCGCAGTATTGCATTTTTGTACGAAATTAGACAGGGGGATATGCCATAGTACAAAAAAGTGGGTTTTGTGGCGAGTGCTGGAACATTTCAATGAACTGTGGAGGCGTCACAGTTTAAACAACCACAGATTCAGAAATAAGGTAAGTACAATAGAATCGATAGTCAGATCATGATATAAAGTTTATTCCTTATCCTCTTTGTTTTGTTTGATGCTGGCTGCCTCAAAGTTTCGTGTGAGCTCCACTGAGGTAAACTTTGGACAAGGAAACTCTCTCATTACTGTTATTGTGGTTGACCTGAACTGATCCACTCAAATAGTTTAGAGAATAAAATACAGACCTGAAAGGTACCAAAAGGAAAAAATAAAAAATTCTTACACACGCGGGTGGTATCAGTGTCTCTACTTTGCATTGTTTTGCCAAGAAAATATTCCTTTGAAATGTTTATTAAGGTTTTATAAAAATGCATCTATTATGAAGATATCTATCAATGCTGGATGTTCACCTGCAGTGCTTTAACTTTTAGTTGATAGTTGTTATTAGTCGCGATTAGTCTGTGTGTGAACCTGGAACTGGCACTTAAACCCTACCAAACCCAGAATCATGCCGTAGATGCACACTGACCCAATTTCTCCTATGTGGTTGGTTGTTTGTTTAGCCAGTGTTGTAGCCTCACCTTTTGGCCTCCGTATGTTGACAAAGCTAATCCTTTGAGTGGCTAGACTCCCAGTTTGCATGGTATGCCTACAAGGCTTGATGAATAATCACTCTGCATCCACTTTAGCATTCTGTGCTTGATTATCCTGATCAAAATAATATGAAAACCATCAAAGCAGACCTGTGACAAATCTGAACTTTGGAGAGAAGCTAAAGATGTGTGGGCTACTTATGTCAGTTTTTCTTTTGTGTTCTGTTTTGCGCTTTTAGTAGCAGACAATAGACACAACAGAACCAGACATAATGCTTTTAGGTCAGGCAGCAGAAACACAATACCCTGAAACAGTTAGAGGCATCATTCTTCGACAGTCTGCATGCTTACAGCTGAAGCTGTGTCAGCTCCACTTTCAAGCTTTTGCATATACTGTATCTCTTTTCACTTATATATCTTTTTACTTCATTGATAACAACTCCACAGGGAAAAAGCATAAACCACAACAGGAAAACAGAAGGGTTACAAAGGTTCAGGTTGAGATTAAGGGCAGAAACAGGTGTATTACTGCCTTGTTTAGTAAATAGTGAGATCCAGTCTCTAGGCCTTCCCGTTCCGCTGTCTGTTTGAGGGTAAATACCACCATGTGGCCCTAGAGAATAAATAAATGACAGAACTTTTTTTGCCCTGGGAGTAGGACTACTGTAAAAACAATCAAAAACTAGAGCTCCCATTGGTTGATATGAAATGTCCCGTAGTCCTCACTAGCTCAGTCTGTCATCGTACCTCATTATGGAGAAATCTAAACAGTCGAGTACCCAATGTTTGGGTGTTTTTACACCAGCAATGTTGGACTCACAGATGTGTACGCTTTGAGCGCCTGGTTGCATGCAAAATGACATAACGTTGACAGCACATGCTCTTGCATTACGCTCGTGTTTGGGAGTGTTTTTCACAGAAGTAGATTACGCTTATTTTCCATGCTGCTCATCCCTGTGATGTATTATCCACTTAATTCAACTGATTATGAAGCCTTGTTTAATGTATTTAATCACTGACCTGAGATAAGTCTGATTCCACTTGTTGGATGCTTTTGAAAAGAATCCACTTTAAAGTGGAAAGCCTCTTTCCTGAGTGCACCTTGCACAACAGCGCCAGCGGAGGGGACGGTGTTTTAGTGACAACAAAGGACAAACATGACGTAAACAGAAGTGATTTACTGCACCTTGGAAAGAGTGTGTGTTTCATTAAGGCTATTTGTTCATCTCGTTTCTGAGATTTTCCTAAACTGAGAGAAAAGGGTCATATGTGTGTTTGGGTTAAGACGTTGAATGAATCTCCATTGTGATTATTTGAATAAATCTTGGAGCTTCTCGGAGGATGAGGATGCAACACAGCCCACAGCTTTTTCCCACCCAGAGGAGGTGGTGCTCTGATCAGAAAAACAGTCTGTTTTGCCTGACCTCAATGTCAACATGATTATCTCTTGAGAGGAAATTAAAGAAGGAAAACTTCCTGCAATGGAAATAAAAATAGTTCTTAAGGAGTCATTCGTGGAATTAACATGTTTGAATTTAACTTTTCATTGAGTTGCCTTTATCACTTTTATCACTTATCACTTTTTCAAGAGAAAAGTGTGTGTGTGTGTGTGTAATGGTCATACTTCTTGTAAAGTGGGATGTTAACCATATGTAGATACACACCCTTCCACTGTTCACCTAACGAGTGCATTCAGGTCAGGTGAATGAAGAGAAACCAACCTTCCTCAGACTGATGAAGCT
>OMLM01012766.1:148745-161871 GCA_900302695.1 Helostoma temminkii
AAGATTAAAAACATTTTCAAAGATAAAATATAGTGGTTAGCTATATGGACAAAAGTATTCGGCCATCTGATCATTACACCATATTTTTATAAGAGTCTAGAGTGTTTCTGTGGGAATTTGTGTGCATTCACTCTTTAGAGCATTTATGAGGTCAGGTGTTGATATTGAATGAGAAGGCCCAGCTCGCAATCTCCGTTCCAGCCCATACCAAAGGTGCTCAATGGGGTTGAGGTCAGGGCTCTAATCAACCAGTCAAGTTCTCCCACACTGAATTCATCAAACAATGTCTTTTATGGTTTGTATGAAGGCATAAAGGTATGTCAGCCCCATACCATTATCCCTCCAGGTGTGGCCCAATTATTTTGTCTATATAGTGTATGTCAGTTAAAAGCAAATATTTTAAGCTGATCCAACTATTAGTAGCTAGATCAACTACTAATGGTTAAAATATTTTCTTTTCAACTGATATCAGTCACAACTCAGTCAGATGGAACCTGTTGGATGCAGTATCTACTTATATCCACAACTGTTACTTGCCAATCAGCCACAACATTCAAATAATCCCTCATTATCATGCACATACTATTTGTTTAGACTCAGGGCAACATACACCAGACAGGCACAACAAGTGACTCATTCTAATGGCATTTGTCAAGGGGTGGGAAACATTAGGCAGCAGGTGAACAGTCAGGTCTTGAAGTTGATGGGTTGGAAAACTCCAGGAGCTTCCTAAAATGGTAATACAGGCCATGGAGGCCCCAGCTCACAACTTACAAGACAAGTTTGTACTACTGATAGCAGATACCAGAGGATGCCTTTGGATCTCTTGTGGAGGTCAGGCCTTGACCAGTTTTGGTGGCAGAAGTGGATCTACATGATATTAGGAAGGAGCCTTTTAATGTGGTTGTGGATAATTGCTCAGTGTATTAATCTCTACACCTCAGAACTAGATTAGTGCTCTGAAAGCCCAGTGTACTGTTTGCGCAATAATGGTAATTCCTGCCTGACAGTTATTTCTGTTATGGCTAAGTCTGACAGTTAGTTTTTCCATTAATCAGTTGTTTGGTCTGTAAAATGTCAGAGAATAGTGGAAAATGCCTTTCCCACTTTCTGATTCTTTCATTTTTCAGACAAACACCAAAAAAAGTCCAATTTAGAATAATAAAATAATAATAAACAGAATTTTCTCACATCTGTGAATCTGAAACCAGAGGATTGACGCTTTCCCTTGTCAGATAATTTTAGCAGGTAGTCAGTTATGACAATAAACTTTCTTCATGCCAAGACCTCACACTCGCTCTTTTAATTGCTGACAGTGTTTTTCAATGACTAGTGAAGGAAGCCTAAGGCCTTTCAGTACACACAAAAGGTCATCATTTATAAATTCTAAATCTGTATTATATTATTTTAATTTGCAGTTTCTACAGGTTCCCTTATCACTTGGAGTCTTGACGCTGTTATTTGACTATAGTCAAAAAATCTATAATGTAAATCTAGGCCCAGCATAGTAAATAAGTAAAGTTTTTTTCTGTGTAGATTAAACATCACATATTACTTTACATTAAAAGATATAAAAGAAAAAAAAACATCTTAAAAAATAAGGGATGGGGTAAACACTGTCTCATGACTCAAATGCTAGTCTAAACAAATGGGTATTTTTAAATGTTTCAACCAGTTTCACAGATTTTAGTCCAATGGGACAGAATTCCAGAGTCTGATTGCTGTAATTTCAAAAGCACAGTCCTAAAACAGTGAAAACAATGACTTAAGCTCTATTCATCAGAGAAGTTTAGCAGGAAATCAGTTATGACAATTAACTTTCTGCTGATGGACTGGCTGACTAATAAAGAAACTCAAAAAGTCAGTATAGGCCCAAAATCATGAATGAAACAGTTTACAAATTTTATCCCATGTAATGTAGTTGCAGTGAGTTTTACTTAGCATACAAAGCTCTCTTGAGGTTATACTCAAATGGAGACTCACTATTGTAGTGAATTAGGAAAACATATGTTAAGTGATGACTCGACTAGTAGCTCAATAAAACACTGAAATGGCCCATCACGATTCTGAACTGCTTACTTTGTCCAGTCCAAAACCTTAAGATATTAAATTTACAGTCTTATAAGACCAATAAAAACAGCAAATTCCCACATTTGTGCAACAGAAACCAGAGTTGCTTTGGCATTTTTCCTTGATTAATAACTTAGTCGGTCATCAAAATCTTTGGCAATTAGCTTTCTGTTGATGGATTAATTGACTTATTATTTCATCACGAGATAAATGCAGGAACTATGCTGGTCAAGCAAATTCCTCCATGAGTTCTTCCAGTTTCAGAGCGGCCGCTGAGTCCACACATCGAGCGCTGACACCAGACTGCCCGGCCAGACGGAGTCCACTGGCCAATGAATCTGCTACTGCTTCTTTTTATGAGTCTCCACTGCTCTTTAGCTCCAGGCTGGTAAAATAATTTCGGTGTATTATTACCAAGCGTGTGCATGTGCAGTACATGTGTGAAAAAGGCCTCCAATGACAGATTTTCTCATGTCCCCTACTTAAGTCGTTTGATCATTAAGTGTGACACTGTGATTGATTTCTTTTCTTTTCTAGAGGAATAGCTTGTGATCAGCTCAGAGCAGCACATCCATGCAGACCCTGTTTGTGATTGTGGAGACGTTTAAAATGAGAGGAAAATGTGACATCATAAGGCGAACCATAAGTCAGGGCAGAAAGTTTGCGGTCGGACATGTTTTTCAGTAGTTAACAGAAGCCTGAGTCGCGTGTGCCTGCCTCCTTTGTGAATCATCTCTATGTGACAGCGTTCATTTTCTGTTTTACAGTTTTTGTTTTGGTGGAGGATTTTTGTTGATTTTGTTGCAGCTTTTTTTCCCCTCTTGTTTGTGTTTGTTTTTTTCCACTTGCGGTTTTCGCATGACGAAAGTCCACAAGCACTGCCTTTTCCGGAACGGGGTGAACAGACCCGGCCAATAGGTCCTTGAGTTTCCACCGCATAACAACAATGTTTCAATTTGTCTAATCGGGGGTATTTAGGCTAAGTAAACTATCACTCTTCAGGATTTCATCTGTAGCCACAGCCCAGTCATGCAGACCTCTTATTCAAACCATTTGTGTGCGGTCGAGAGTGGGAGTGGGGAGCGCAGCCAGTGGAGATGACGGAGATTGGAGAACTCAGGGAGAAAGTCTGGGGCGCAGAGAGTGAGAGGTCTTGGCATTAAGCTGGAAACCACACGCAACTTGCGTGATTGTGGTTCTCCCACAGGCCTCTCTGCTTTTCCTCCTCCACTTCCTCGAGCTGCTCACTCGCTGAAGCACCTGCATGCCACACTGCTTAATCTTTGAGACCTCTGACCTCTTGACCTCTGCTGCAGGTACTGTATGGTCTGTGCCCTAAGAATCTCATAGTGTGCATTTATTGTTGTTTTCATGTTTATGCAGCATCCATTTCCTGGTGAAAAGAAAGATACAAATATTTCCATTTCCTGCTACTTCTTACTTAATTATTAATTAATTAAAACAAACATAATTAAATTTCATAGGAACCTGAACCTTTAATTAATACAAAATAACTT
Organism: Helostoma temminkii; assembly: GCA_900302695.1. Taxonomy (NCBI): domain Eukaryota; kingdom Metazoa; phylum Chordata; class Actinopteri; order Anabantiformes; family Helostomatidae; genus Helostoma; species Helostoma temminkii. The sequence continues at coordinate 152,333 of OMLM01012766.1, forward strand.
AATTAATTAATAATTGATTAATTACATTCAGTTTTATTTTTTGAGTGAATGTACCACTCAACTACATTTATTCATCAATACAGTTGCTAGTTCCTGTACTTTTCAGGATCTAATTAATGATAAAAATTACAGTACGATCTTCAGGCTTTAAAATAAGCTGCACACACACCAACTGTTATCAGCTGCAACAGGAAAACGATTAACATAATAATGGATCAGTAATTATAATCCAATAATAATGTTCATTGAAATAAGTTGTTTAACATAAATACGTTTATTTTCTGTATCTTAAGTATTTTTTGACTACTACTTCTACTACCTAATACTTTTGTACTTTGACTTAAAGCTGCAGTATGTGTCATTTTAGACCTCTCTATTAGCAGAAATGGAAAGTAGTATTCATAATTATGCTTTCACTAGTGTCTACATAAGAAGCATGTCTCCTTTTATATTGATGCCAGTGCAAACATTGGCCCTGTGAGGTACTGGGGAAAAAGTGTCAGTGTCTCAGATGTCCCAGGTTTTCCCTCTTGACCTTATATTATGATAATGTCACGGATGAAAACATATTTTTCTATGTTCTGGAAAAGATTTACATATGTAAAAGAGACTAAACTAAGAGACTGTGGAGAGGAAAAACTCCCTTTAACAGAAGAAACCTCCAGCAGAACCAGGCTCAGTGTGGATGGCCATCTGCCTCAAGTAGTTGGAGGTTGTTCTATCTACCATTCTGCAGAGAGAAAATTGTGTGTGCAATTTCATCAAGCATTAAATATTACAACCTTTTAATTTTATGTTAACTTGTCAATGGTTCATAAAGACAGTTAAACGTCACGTTGGTTGCTTGCCCACGCTGCATGAAAGTCAAAGCCTCTGTCCTCTGTCTCATCGAGTGATGTAAACGCGACCTGTTTTCTGTTGATAACGTTGTGGCTAACCCGGCACAGTTTCCAGATGCAGGTGATGCCATATCAGCTTCAAAGTGGTTAGGTGTCCTCTTGCTGCTTCATGTAGCGTGTTCATTTATACATGAGGGTTTCCACCTGAGTAAACAACCTCAGATTAAAACAGATTGTGGGCATTTTAAGGCCACTTCATTTATAGATTAGCAGTAAAACGCTACTTACTTAATGCATCAATAATCCAATGATATAATTTTTCTTTCTGAATAATGAACTTTTGATATTTGTGATAGTACTTATTACTTACTAATGATGTGTGATGTGGCTACTTTTACGTTTCCTTAACCAAAACACTGACTTCATATTAATAGATACCAGTACATGTAGTATTAAAGTTGAACGGCACCATATACACTGGTGTAAATAGCCACACAATCACCAACACTACCTTTTATTCGTGAGGTCATGGCACCGCTTACCTTGCCCGGCTCCCCCATCTCTGTTTCCTGCATCGATTTAGGATCATAACTGGCCTCATAAAAGTCTGAGAGTGGACGTGAGAGCCAAAACACAAATCCAGCCAGCAAGTTTTAATGGTACAGGTTTCTAATGAAACACTCCTTGAGCCTCTCTCCCAAAGCGCTGACGTTATGCACTGGACACACGCGCAAATTAAAAGCGCACGCTATTAATAAAGTGTGGAACTGTCAGCGGCGTGGAGCTGAGAGGATGTGGAGGCCTCTGTGTTTGTGTGTGTGTGTGTGTAATTATTCCTAAATGACCATTAGCAGGAGGTTTATCTGCCTTGTTCCACTGTGCAGCTTTGTCATGAGGGGTTTTGGCCGTATGAGTGATGAGCACAGTGCTGTGTTGTTGTTGAGAAACAGATGTTTTGAGGTCACTGCTCCTCGATCCACCTCCCTGCAAGTGTTGACACTTGTGGCTTAGAGTCATACTTTCTCATTATTAATGAGGGAGTCGTGATGTGTGGGTTGTGGCCCACAGGAAACACAAAATAAGCAGCATGGTTGTTCTTTTCCTTGAACGCCGATGATTAGCTTTAACAATTAGCTACATTTCAAGAGTAAAAATGTGACTGTTTCAATTTAGATCCTAAAGAACCTAAATTGTCTCTATTGTCATTTACAAAGACTTAGATTCTGTTTTTACTTGCCACCTGGTAACTTTATTTTAAACTTTGAGCTATCAAGAGACGAAAGCTAAATGCTAAAAAACATTTTAGACTTAACACTTAAATTCGACTTAACGCTCAGACAAAATAACCTATTTCTCACTGGTTCTGTTTTCTGAGATAATGGGCCACTGGCAAGTGAAAGTAGATTGAGCCTCTACTTCAAATTTTAAGTCGTAGTGGGATTTATTAACACTTTATAGTTTAGGACTGTGTATTTGCATGAATCTGGCATCATGATACAGATGTTACGCAGTGGTGTGGCATGATGAAAATTTCTGAGGAAACCAAGTGACTTCAAAACTGAAGTCTTGTGAGGGAGTATGTCACTGCATCACTGCAGCCTATGTAATGAGTCAGATGAGCTATTAAAGCGCCTGCAGAAGCTGCAATTTTACATTAAGTTGTTGCTAAAGAGTCAGTTTAGTTTACCAACATCCTTACCACACTTAATTTTTCCAATGTTACCGCTGTAACCCAGCTAATGATGACGTTGACCCCATTCTTTGATCTAATTTTGTTTGGATACCAAAGGGCAACTGGCTTCCTTTGGCATCCTTCTGACCAATCACAATTTCACAGTGGCATGGTGATACTTCATCTGATTGGTTAATCTTTCAGTTTTTTTCACCCAGGGAAGCCAGCTTCTACCTGGTCTCTTCTGGGATGCAATATTAGTGATAGGAGTGCAGTACCGTGTTTTACCACACATCAAACACTGAACATTCAGGGGGGCGCCGTTTCACTCATTCGAATATTCTCAGAAATAGGGGAGTGAAGGCGCAGAGGAATAAAGGGAGCATTTTTATTAAAATCACAACTACGGTACAGTCTGAAAAAGGGGGGAAGCCTGGCTTTCCTTTGGCCGCTGGGAGAAAATGTCACTGGTGTTGCGATTCAATAGGATTGCAATTTTTTATTTAAATTTCAGGAAACCTTAAACAGGACACCGCATGTAGTAATAGTTGAAAAATGTTGTATTTTCTTAAGCATGCATCCAAACTGTTTATTAAAAATAGATGCAGTATTTTTGAGAATGTTCTTACACCCCTGTTGTAGTCATTTTGCATCTCCGTGGTCATTTCAAATTTCTTTGTATTCACATTGAGTCTCTCTGTGTTCATATTTCATCTCTTTTTAGTTGTTTTGCATCTTTTTGTCATTTAGAGTCCCTTTGGGATGATTTGAGTCCTTCTCTCATTTGTTTGCTTCTCATTTTGAGTCTGAGCGTTTGGCATCTTACAGCTGTGAAGACCACGTGTGATGTACAGTAAATTCATGCACATAGTAAATAAATGCAGACAGTTGATATGAATGCAGAGACAGATGCAGCAGTCCTGTTTCAGGCGATCGTGCATTCAGCCCGTCACTGTTCGTTCCTGGTTGGAGCCCATTGCCTCCACCTGCTCACACAATATAATGATCAAAGTTCAAATAGTCCCTTGTGTGGCCGCTACCAGCCTGTGGCGTCTGGTTACCACTCTCACCTATGAAGCCACTTTCAACATTCCTGCGCTGCACGGGCTAGTGAACACACAACAATGATGTTATTTCTTGCTCGGGGGCTCCTGCCATTTCCCTGATGGTTAACAGGGAGGCTGCAGTGCAACAGACAGTGCTGCAAACATGACCCAGGTTAGTCTTGATCTAAGTGTTAAACTGTTTCCAGAGTCTGATGATGTATGGTTGATGCCCCCAACAGCTACCAGCCATCTTCTGTCACCAGCTTTAACCAAGAGTTCTCAGAGCAGCGTCATGCCTAGTCTAGGTTGTCATTTGTCAGTAGGTTCTTATCACTATCTGGTAGCACAGACACATGAAAAGCCCAGTGACTTAATGCATCACAGGAGCTGAAAGCGCCCTGCTTTCTGTGGCTGCTGCGACGGGAGTAAACATGAAGCACCATCTGTTGCTCTTCTGAGGAAACATCCACTGATGAAGTGGTGTGTGTAATGGGCCGCAGCAGGAATTTAAACAGGGAGCGCGGTGCAGACGCTGTTCACTGTGCCTCTGCTTCCATCTGCTGGTGAACGACACAGATATTCACCATAGGTGGACCTGCTGAGCATTTGGAGGCAGAGCCTGGTGTAACTGGTGCAGCTCATTAGTGACATTATAGTAAATTCCTTGTATGTGAAAAGCTACTTGGCAACAACTCTGATTCAGATTTTTTTTATACTCTGCACATATTTAAATACTTAATTTAAGTATGGGTAGTACATTATAATGTGGTAGAAACTATATATTAAATCTTTGTGTGCGACAAATACTGTAGTAAATCCTAAACTGGGAGACTTACATTTATTTCTTATAGTATCCTATACTGTCCGTGCATATTTACTGTTATCAAACCAAAAACCTTCATCATCATCATCACTTTTACATTTGGTTTATTGAAGAAAACAGCTAAACAGTTACAACCAGCATTTTAATATTTAATCAAAACCGAATGAAGTGATGACACAGTCGACATAGAAACACATTCATTTTAAAAAACTGGTAGTGATTAGACTCCATCAGTGTGATTGAGCTTCATTAACTGTGTAACTGAATCTGCCCATTTGAACATCAAACACACTATATATTTTTATTTTCATAACTTTCTGTTCTTTTCTGTGGATGTTGCGACGTTACAGCTCAAACTATTTAAGTGAACATCACAAAAAATGATAAAATCTGCAGAGAATCCTGGTTCACACCAAGGTGAGTAATCACATCATGTGACAGTTCATCATTTAACATTAAACAGGTTGCAATCTGTGGATCCTTTAAACTTGTTTCAGATCAGTGGAACATCATCGGACTTCCAGGATGTGTAATGGTGGCGAACCTCAGGCTTCAACAGGAGGAAACTGAGCAGCTGCTTCCTCCTGGATATAAAAAAGTAAACTGTTAAATTTAGTCGAGTGAGGGTGTCTGCGTCCTTGTCTGACAGTGTATTTATGATGTTGGGAAAATGTGAGTCAGAAAATGAGGATGAGGGATGGACTAACAGGACATGGTGGGGTGGTTACAGCACAGGGAGACGTCAGGTTTCTGTGAAACAACACTTCACCTGCCATTTTCTTTTCCACTGAACACGTTTTTAGCAGCGAGTCTCAGTCTGTTGGACAAAGAGAAAAGTCACCATGTTCTCGATTAGAACAATTGTTTTTACACCAAAACAGAAAATGGCTGTAAACATTGTTGTACCACAGAATAAAGACACTAAAATAAAAAAACTGTATGATGTATTCACTGTTTATGTGCTGTAGTTGCATCATTTATGGTTGTTTTAAACAGCTGCAGCGTTTCAGTCTGACCACACGGTGGCAGACATGTGAAACTAAGAGTCAACAGGTGGCTGCAGGTTCAACAGCATCATTTTCTCGATAATTAACATGTGCTTTAATAAGAACAGTGAGAGTTATTGGAACTATTGTGTTTTGTAAACTGCAAATGAATGTATTTGTTGTTACTATAGTGACTAATTGTTGGGAGGATGAGGTGCATGTGGATTTTCAGCGTCCGTCGCCTGTTGCGCTGCGTCTGGATTTGGAAACGTTGCGCGCAAAAGAGAAACGAGGCGCGCGTCTCCACGAGCGGTGATGTTGTTGGGAGATGAGAGCCATGGCCGAACGCGACACGGGGATGAACGTCTCTTCAGTCAACTCCTCTTCTTGGAAAACGGAGTCGGTGGTGGTTTCTTTGGGGTTTTCCGTCATTTTCCTCCTCGGCACTTTGGGAAACTCTCTGGTTCTCGCGGTTCTGTTTCGAAACGGACAGATGAACAACAAAAGCACCAACATGTTCATCCTCAACCTCGGAGTAGCAGATCTGTGCTTCATCGTGTTCTGTGTGCCCTTCCAAGCCACCATCTACACTCTGGACGAGTGGGTGTTCGGACCTGTGGTGTGTAAAGTCGTGCACTTCATCATTTTTCTCACCATGTACGCCAGCATCTTCACCCTGACGGCCGTTTCCCTGGACAGGTGCGTCCACGGCGTTTTATATTTAAGTGTCCCTACACAGAAAGGTTTATAACTCACCTGCAAGTTGCAGGTGCGCAATCAAGACGACAAATGATGATTTTTTTTAGATGCTTAGATTTTTTTTCTTAGAATAAATAACGCAATAAAATATTTAATGGCAATACGTCATCAGAATTTACTGTCTGTGGCACAACAGTAGAAATCTGGAATGTATGAGGGATCTTTTCCTCTTTAGATGTTCAGGAATGCTGGAGCCAATCCCAGCTGTCATTGGGGAAGAGACAGGGTACACCCTGGGCAGGCTGCCTGTCTATCACAAGACTGACCACTCTACACCTGCTGGAAACAGCTTTATTTTAAACAAAATGGCGATCAGGGATTGAAGGCAAAACATTTGGGTGCATTCAGAAAAGCTGTGTGTTTAGACTGTTCCCTGTCCCTGAACGCAGCAGCTGAAAATGGTGATTTATGGGATGAGTCCTTTAAAATTCTGTCAATCAAGCAACATAAAGAAGTTATTGTTAACAGTCCGACATTGAGCTGCAGAGTCTGTCACATGTTTCATGTAAAATGGAAATAATTCCTAAATCCAGGATATTTTATTCATTCCCTTTGTTCTTGTCAGACAAAACCACCATTTAAGATAATTCTGTGCTGTTGTGCAGATCTTCAAACCTTAAGTCAGATTTCAGTTGATTTATTCCCTGCATCCTGTTAAAGTCCCCAATTTCCATTTCGGCCAACTAATTACAAATGGGCAAGTGATTCCAGCAGAAAGAATAACTAACTGGTAAAAGTTTATTTTGGTAACACTCCAACTGCCAAGAATATTAATATTATTATTATTATTAGAATATAAAATTAGAATGAAATTTGCAGACATTTTATGTTAAATTTTTCTATCTCAACAACCACCTTATTTGTTAGTAATAAACACCTGGATCATGTGTCACCACCTCTTCTTGCAGGTATGTAGCCATTTGCTACCCGCTCCGCTCCAGGGAGATGAGGACACCAAAGAGCGCCCTCACTTCCATCTGCTTGGTTTGGGTCTTGGCTCTGATTTTCTCTGGACCGTACCTCAGCTACTACACGGAGATGGACCTTTCTGGTACAGTAGTGTGTATTCCTGCATGGGAGTCCAAACCACGCATTGTTATGGATATTTGCACCTTCATCTTTGGGTACCTCATCCCCGTCCTGGTGCTTGGCCTCACCTACACTCGCACCATCCGATACCTGTGGACCAGCGTGGATCCTGTGAAGGACATGTCCGAGTCAAGAAGAGCCAAACGTAAAGTCACCAAGATGATAATCATCGTCGCTGTTCTCTTCTGCGTTTGTTGGCTTCCCCATCACCTGGTCATCCTCTGCATGTGGTTCGGACGCTTCCCGCTCAACCACACCACCTACGTCCTCCGCATCCTCTCCCACCTGGTGGCTTACACCAACTCCTGCCTTAACCCCATCGTCTATGCCCTCGTGTCCAAGCACTTCCGCAAAGGCTTTAGGAAGGTGTTTAGCTGTGCGTTCAGGAGGACCGAGGTCAACAAGGTGCACGTCGTCCAGGCAGTGAACACAGTCAGCAGCGTGGAAACGTCCAACTAAAGACTGAAGCATCGAACAGCACAAGATGAAGAGGAAGAGCCAGCCGAACATCATCAACCATGAACATACCAGAAACTGTCTTTAGGTGGCGTAAAGTCTAATACCATTAAATTCACCTGAGTAAAAGGTACTGTATGTAGACTGCTGAGAGTCATCTGAGGGAAGGTTTAACACAGTCGTCTTTGCATTATTGATCACTACAGAAGAAACTAATGAAAGGAGAAATACGTTACCTCTGGAGGGAATAAGGATCTCATGTTTAAATCCCAGTTTAAAGAGGGTGATGCTATAGCTCTGCTTGGCAGACAACATCTAAAGTAACCTCATCTCTTCAGAAAAAACCTGCTTCTAGATGCAGTCGTGCTTAGAAATAGACGGCTGGTGGGCGTATGGAGGGTATGTGCATACGTCACTTTCCCACCGAGTCACCCAAACTGAGTAGCAAAACAATTTTGTTGCGGGGGCAAAACAGATGATTATCTGCTTAAATTAAGGGCAGATGGACTCCACAGTGATCACAACAGCTTATCAAAGAACCAGTGGTGACTGACGTGTCCAGAAATAAGTTCCCTGATATTTATATGTACCTGATTTTGACGCAGGAAAACACATGAAAACAAAAAATCTTTAAAGATTTCTATATGTTTTCTATTTACTTCTATTTGTACAGTGAATCACATCTAAAGTTGAATCTAAACTGGGGAAACTATGTTGTGCAAGTGTCCTCAGGCCCTGAACACTCAATGCTGCCACTCAACTAGCTTTTGCCACTCAGTGGTGACGTAACTGCAGTGATTTCATGCCTAAGAGATCACTAAATCTTGAACGCTGCTCCTTTAGTGCAGTACCTTAATCACAGTCAGCTCAGCAGATGCTGACTCGTGAGTTGTAGCCACAACAACATGGTTTTAAAGATGGAAGCATCATGTTTTCTGCTACTTCTGCAAGATGGATTGGTGGAAATGTTTGCAGACATTCCTGGTTCCTAGAGGATGTATTCCTCGACCCTAGTATATAATTTGGTGTGGACTTTGTTCGCTTATATTGTAAAATATTTCCTTTATAATTCTGAGACTGGTGCCTTTACTCTTCCTCTAGCGCCACCACGAGGAAGATAGTTTTGTTTTTGGAGATACCCATAGAAGAAATATTAGTTTTCTGTGTTGCCAGCACATTGAAGGGATTTGACTTAAATCAGATCTGTTACCATGCTGCACACATTTCTGGATATATTCAGATACCATCACAACAAATGAGTTTTAAGTTGTTTTATAGTTTTTTCTTTGACCAAAAAACCTTAAAAACAATTCCTGTCATCTTCAGTTGTAATTTATGTCAGAGGATAAGTCTGAATCTACTGTAGAACCTGGTTTTAGCAGATTCCTCTGTGCCATAAAGGTGGTTAGCTGCCGTGCTAACCTTGTAGCTAAGCAGCCTAAATTAGCATCTTTTGTTGTGTTATATTTGTACCAGTTTGTTACCAAGCGAAACAGATACAAGCACATAAGGTAGCTTCTATAAGTACAGTATTCAGTGTATTAGTGTTAATATTGGTTATAGTGCAGCCATTTTCCAGCAGATTGAATGACACATCTTGTGCTTTTTACTGTGTTGGAAAAATAAGTTTGAAGCTGGTGTGACTGGTTTTTCCAACTGTGATTGCACAGTTCGAACGATAAGACGGCTCCGCCACAGAACAGCTATCATTCCTGCAGACAAGTCCTTAATCACCTTCATTTGGGTCCTATCTGAAATTTTTGTGATAATAGTTGACAGACATGTGGTCAGCAATTTGTGGTTTGTGGTTGGACTGATTCTGCAGGACTTTTCCTGGAAATACCAGGAGCACTGTCTTTAAAGACCCGG
>OMLM01012770.1:5110-18315 GCA_900302695.1 Helostoma temminkii
CCATAATAAGTATATAATCTGTTTCACTTTTTTATTTTATTTTCTCCTATATACAGTACAGTCCCAGCCACTCAGCATCACTTCCAATCACCCCTCTTCTGCTATTTCCTGATTAGACAGGTCTAGTGTCTAGTGCCGAAGTTTATACAAACACTCTTCCCAGATTTGGGATACCAGCTGGAGTTTGACTAGGCAAACTATCTATTTATCACTGGCCTATTTTAACAGCATAAATCCACATAATCCCCTTACATTTAATCCTAAAGATCATCCCAATATTGATTTTTGAAAAATAATAAAGTTTACTCGAATGTAGCAGTTTCAAGGTCAATATTGTCTAGAAAGTAAGTATATTTGTGGCATTATGTGAAAGACTTTCAAAGCATCTATCCCCAAAATTCTAATGAGGCTGAAAAATGGTTCGTATGAGTTACTGAAGCAATTTAATATAAATAAATAAGCCCAGATTGCTGTGGAAATATATAAATATGACTTGTCCAGATGTGAAACATGTTCCTAACTGAAATTAATTGCCAGGCAGCCGCAGAAAGTGGAATAAACCCTGGAAGTGTGCGTCTGTGGTGGCTTCGGGTAACAGGGCCGTGACATTCTAGAAAGTTCAGAGGCATCTTAATGAGATTGAGGTCTGTGCACAGGGCCAGCAGGAGAGGGAGGGAGTCTGTGTGTTTCAAACACTCACACAGATACACAGTAAAAAGAGGTGTGGCTACTGAGGCACAAGATAAGAAAAGAAATGAATTACCCTCCATATTGTTTAGTGTGATTCAACACCACACACACACAACCTATTCAAACAGTATCACATGATGCTAGAGGAAGCACAGGTGATTAGCCACTTCCACTGTAAAGAATGGCTATCAATTAAACAACAGGTAAACAGATCAAGTGTGTGTGTGTGTGTGTGTGTGTGAGTGAGAGAGAGAGAGAGAGAGAGAGGGAGAGAAAGAGAGAGAGAGAGAGAAAAATCGGTGTGTGCTGTGACATGCATGCATGTTACTGTTTGTGTCTGTGGTGTAGGTGAGAACCTGTGGGCAGGTGCTGCCTGGTTGAGGTTTTGCAAAACAACCTTATGACATTTTAATGACTTAATCAAAGCTTATGGGTTTCTCGTTGTTGGATCATGTTCAGCTTGTAACAAGTGATGCATGGCCAAGAAACACCGAACTAAAATAACAAAAGGACCTGATCCACTGTAGCTAGGTCAGAGCTATCATGTTGATAGAGGTGGTAGGCAAGGCACAGTGGTAAGGCTGTCACATTAAAGAAGAATAACTAGAAACTAACTGGAAACTTCATTCACACTGTACACCTGCTTCAGTTTACCTTTCAGTCTGATGAGTCATTTCAATTATAGAAGTAGCTTTTTTAGCAGCAGAGCCAAAGGATGGTAATATAAGTCTGACTTCTCATTTATTCAAGGCTTTGTTCCAGAGCAAGATACTGTAGCCTCTAGCAAGATAGACATGGAAGAAGAGAAGAAGTGAAATCATTTACTGACAGATTTCTGTTCATTGATGGTACAACAGAAAGCACTCCAACTGTGCTAATTTGGTGCTAAATGGGCAAAGTAATATTTGTCAATAAAAAATAAAAAAACTATAACTATTCGTTAGCAAAGTTTGTTTTTATGTCTAAATTGTAAAAACAACAATTTTTTTTTAAATGACTGAAGTTATAGTGAAATCTTTGTTCAGCACAGCATCACAATCACAAACGAGGCAAAATCAGAGGCTTATTTCTGGCAGACAATATCAATCACAGGCTCCCTGTGAAAGCTCTGAAAGTTCTTTTCTTATTTGCTTGTATCCATCTAAATCCATGTAAATGTTCTTGTCTACTGTATTATCAACAAAGGAACTAGTTTATGATGTGTTCTAATGATGTCAGTTAGGTTTTGTGCTAGTAATCATTATCAATCACCAATCACTCATCAAACATGTCCTAAGACCATTAACTAGTGCATATGTAAATTAAAACCGGGCCCATCAAGTCAAAATGTGGACATAAAAACACAGATGTGGGTTTTTAGATAGCTCGTAAATACTTTTCAAGATAATTGCCATGTAAGCATGATCTCTTTAATACATAAATTCATATGTGTGTATAAAAATAGATAGATAGGTGGATAGATAGCCTATATAACTCAGTCCAGACTATCTATCTACCCGAGGCCACAGAGTAGGAAACACTTCTTCTTCCTCTTTTTCTGTGGATCTGGTTCATAATTTATCGAGAACATGTTGATATGCATAGCACTGCTTTGGTTTCATTCACATTCACCACACTGGTACAGCAAGGAGAGAGAGATAAATATATGTATAGTGGCCTATCTCTCTATGAGTATATGTGTGTATGTCCAGTATGTTAGTGATGTATTGTTCAGCAGATCAGATGCCTGAGATTCTACCTGAGTTGACCCACAGCTTTTCGACCTGGTTTCAACTTTAAGAAAGATTTTTGAGGGTTTTATTACATCTTCACAATCTTATATGAAAATAAAAGAATTACTAGCACAATAATATCTTCAAGTGTACCCTGGATTACTGATAATAATAATGATTAAAAGGCTTTGAGTTACCCTTACGAAAAAGAAGTATATTAGTATACTTCTTTCAAACTAAAAATGAGCAAGTATACTGTCCGTATACTTATCAGAAGTAAACTAAAAAGTGGGCCAATTTAGTCCCAAAAAGTATTAAAATAGTATACTAGCAAGTATAGTAGAAGTACATCGAAGTATACCCACTATTCTTCAAGTATACTTGAAGTGTACTTGGGTATACTACTTTTTTGTAAGGGTAGACATGAAATGCTTTTCCCATAAAACATACTATAATGTGTGGTAAGGTGCAAATGTGTACATTTAAAAAATGTACATTATACTATATGGCAGATTGTTCAAATAAGGGCATACAGTATGAAGATTGTGTGAAGTTTGGCAGTACAGTAGTATTCCCATTCCATTCCCATCCACATCATAAAGTGTGTGAGACAGATTGTCCAGGATAGCACTGATCTTGTCCACCATCCTCCTCTCTGCCACAGCCTCATGACTGTCCAGTTCCAGTCCTACTACAGAGTTTGCCTTCTTGATCAGCTTATTCAGTCTGTTGCCCACAACACACAGCAACAAAGAACAGAGCACTTCCTACTATAGACTGAAAGAACATTTTCAGTAGCTTGTTGTACACAAAAGAACCAAGCTTTCTAAAATAAGTCTGCTCTGTCCTTCCTTGTTGATGGCACCTGTGTTGTTTGACCAGTCCAGTTTGTTGTTGACGTGGACACTATCTTTACATCCTCTCCCAGGATGGTTAGTGGGACTGGGGTCTTCCTGCTTCACCACCAGTTCTTTAGTGTTACTGATGTTTGTTGAACTTCTTTAAGCAGTTGCTAATTTACTGCATCACTCACTAAAACCCTCCATCAGGTGTCTGTGCTCCTCATTGTTATTGTTATTGATGCCACCAATGATATAGGAGTTGACAAGGAACTCGTTGTACTGCAGGTTCCTGAGTTGTAGCAGAAGTCGGAGGTGTAGAATATAAACAGGAATGGTGCCAGTACACTTGCTTAAGACAGGTCATATACACAGTCATCTAAGCAAACAAACTGTAGCTGACCAGTGAGGTAGCCTGTGATCCACTCCTCAGTGTCAGTTTAAACCTGCATTTTCTGCAGCTTTGAGGCAAGGAGGTGGGGCTGGATAAACATGACCTCACACTGCTGCCCTGCCTCTCAAGATGGAAGTATCCTCAGTGCAGAAGAAAATGGTGGCATCTTCCACTCCAATGTGTCCCTGATATGCTAACTGTTTCTTCAGCACCTGAGGTCCCAGGACTACTTGGGCCTCCTTCAGTCTCTCAAATGTTTTCATGACGTGTGGTCTAAATATAAAAGGAGTAACTGTTAATATTTTTTTTAAAGGTTGCAAAACTCAGTTACAATACAAAAAGACAAAATGATCAGATAGAGATAAAAAATGACCACAGTTTAAAAAAAGATAGGTAGGCTGGGTGCCTGGGTCAAGCTATGATCCGTCGCGTCACTATGAATGAATCATGGGTAGTTCTCTTCTTGCAGGCCTGCACTATGAAACTGGTCATTTTGTTCATTTGTGAATTAGCAAACATGTTGTATTCTGTTAATGAGAGACACCTTTTGAGACCATGTGATAGCCCATAACTCCCAGCAAGGAAGCTTTAATACACAGCAGAGTCAGACTCCCTCTCAGTGGAGCAAACCACTGGGGTAAATAGATTTGCCTCAGTGCCATGTGGGCAGGAGACTGTTCTACCACCCAGTGAGGGCCTGCAGCACTATTAGGACATGCAGTCCTACACACGCCTTTGATTAGAAATGGACTTCCCTTTCTCAGTGTGGACCAAAGGCTGGATGACCTCTCATGAGCTCCAACCCAGCCAACAGCAGTAGCTATCCAACTGTGTTTTACTGCAGTGCGCCAGCTTTAAAAGCCAAGGATGGCTAAATTAAATAGCTTACTCATGTGAATAACTGAGGGGAGTAGAGGAGTAGGGGATTTCAATAAGCTACAGTAATGCTTTACAGTGCTACATTTTGGCCAGCACTACAGTGACACAATTATCCAGTTAATTAAACAAAACTAAATATTAAAAAGTCCTAAATGCTTGTTGCAGTAAATCACCTTAATGCATCTGACAGCTGTTGGGCTTAGGTAAAGGTAATGTTATGAGAAACTCTGTCCTTTAAAAAGCATGCAACTAATCAGTGGATAGATTATCATCTAATGCAATGAACTGTATGTTTTGTAGTAACAAAGCACTTCATTTAGTTACAGAACCTTTTCCTATGTGTGGTCGAGTTTAGGTAACAAAAGTATTTGTTGGGAACACAGACCATGTGCCTGGACTGAACAAAGGATCATAAACTGTGGCCTACGCAGCCTGATAGGAGTTTTGATCAGAAACTGCTAACACCACCACCAGTAAAGATAAGATAAGATAAGATAAGACTTTATTTTATCCCACAATGGGGAAATTCTTTAAAGGTAAAGGGTATTACTGCCCTGTGATTGGACGAGACATCACTGTTGAAGATGGGGACATGTCCTCAGGCGCTGCCCGCCGCGGGTCAGCTGCCGACAACTGGAGTGTGTTTTCATTTATATTTTCCTTTTAATTTTCTTCTTTTGTGCACACCTTTTCCCCCATTTGTTCCTATCTGGAGAGACACGAAATTTCAGCTGGATCAGCTGATTTCATATCGTTATTCATATTTTTAATTGTTAATAAAACAGTAGTGCTACATCAGCTGAGTAAAGACGGCTAGTGCCGAGCTCACTCTTTCAATTAGACTGATTTGTTTAATTTGATTATTGGTCCCTGGAAACAGGGTGGTGCCCCGTTATTAAATTTAATTCAATTGAAATTAAATTATCATGAGTAATTGATAATAATTCTACTAATAACTAAAGTAATACGTTATATAATTCCAACATAATTGGTGCCCTTTGTTTGGCGTATGTTCCCAAACATAATTGGTGCCCCTATGTTCCCCAACATATTTTTCAGGTTAAGGTTTAGGTTACGGTTAGGACTGAACTGGTGACTTCAGATATGAGAGATGTCTGAAGTCACTGTTACGTTTTTCTCTATTAAACCAGGCCACAGTCTTTCTCTAAACAAGTATTATGAGTACCTAAACACAATATAAAAGATGATATAAATGCTGTAGTCAGAGAAATTGGATATTTGTCTGCAAGACTAGATGTTTTGGGAGAAAAAATAAGTTGTATTGTAATATTTTATGATGGCTTCATTATGTTAAAAAACACAGCCAAGTTGCAGCTGTGTTTTCATGAAAACCTTTCATTCGAAATATAAAAAACATCACCTCCTGCTTCTCCACATTGATTGTTAATATTTTAGCAGTTCTTTCCTTGTACTGATGTTTCACTTTTATTGTCACTAAGGTTGTGATTATTCCTGTAACTGGAAGCTGATTCATAGCAACACCAAACAGAAAGTCCAGATGCCAGATAACTTCACCTGGATGACTGAGGATCTTCACAGACATTATTTCTCTGTGTTTACACCTGTTTTCCTCAAAGGACAAATGAGCAGGAAGTTAGTAAAGCACTCCAGTTGATAAAGGTTGTTTCAACATGCGTTTAGTGGACTATAGAAATGTGACTTCCTCTACACAGAGCATATACTACATTGGGGCTCAAGGCTTGTTATGTAGCTCACACCCGCAGCCACCAACCAGAGCAGGAACCTGGCAGAAACACAGACCACAGGGTGTTCTTGTCATGCTTCTAAATATGTCATGAGCTTGGAAAAGTTTCTTAAGGAGCAATTTAAATCTGACACCAAATCCTTGCACCAAAAACATCGGCTGTCAGCCACTTTTCATTTTTCTCTTGCAACAGGAGGGACAACGTGAATGAAACCAGATCCAGTTCCAAGTACTTACAGTGCTACACAATTGTTGCATATGGTTTTCAGTTCACTTCCTGCATTTGGCAACCTGGAACATAATAAAAGAATAAAAGAAAGTGATTAACAAGGAGCACTTTAAATAATGTTTAAGTCCATCTTTATGGACCTCATCAAAACCCTATCCAAATGTCAGCTCTAATATGACAAGTTTAATTTCTGAAAGTGATGTATGACATCCTCCACTTGTAACAGTTCTGGTCTGTTTCACAGACATATTTTAACTCTGAATACTTGCAAAGCTGCTTTTAGAATTTAAGTGTTTATCATTTTGCTATATGAAGTATGTGCAGTTCATGTAGAGAGGCCGTATCATGCATAATTTGAGCTTTTACATTTTTATTTGGGGATCTGCTGAAATAGCTTTGGATGCTCCAGCTTAGTCACTTTTCACCATGTATTTTTGTAATTCAGATAGCACTGTAAAATATCACATTGCCTGTCTGCATGTCTCTCTCAGTCAGTCAGCTGTGAGAGAGACAGTGAAAGTCCATGGACCACTGGTTCTTGGTGTTAGAATCTTTGTTGAGTCCTACTGCCTTTAATTTAAGCATGTAAACATCTGTTTTCCTTTTGTTTTTTTTTTACTTCTCTTTTGGCACTATGCAACTAAAGGCAGCCATGTCTACAGCTTTTTTTTCCAGGCCAGGCCAGGCACGCGTTCTGGTGGGAGAACCCTCTATAGTAAAACTACTGTTACATGTACATCCTCTGTGAAGTAGTTAGCAGTACTTTAGTAGTACATTTTAGTGTAATGATGTTTTAGCGTTTAGCTAAAGGGGCATTTAGATTAAAAACAGGTTTTATTTCATCTTAAAAATACAAATTAGTCAAATGTATGTATTTGATCATTAGGCCAATAAATCATTCATAGTTTTATGAGTGTTGCTGATTGAAAATGACATGAACCTGTGCGGAAAAGCAAAATATAAAGATGGGAAACAGTGAATTGAGGGAATATTACCATGTGTCTCTGACCATGACTCAACCCCTGTTGAATGGTAAAGTGGACCGATTGTAATAGTGGGTAGTCACCTTCCATTGGTATTCTTCATTCTTCTCCATCCAGGGTGAATGCTTTGCCCAAGAGGGAATACTGGAAAGAGTTGACAGCCAGTGCTTCTCCACTGTGGCACACTGAACCTCCCAGGGAACTTGCTTCTAGTTGGTATAGATGACCAGATGGCAGTCTTCAAACGGTCCCTGGAGAAACACAACGCCCAGGTCTCTCCCAGAGACATTTGCAGAATATATTTTCAATAAATTTGCAAACCTGTTAAAACGTGTCCTTCATATAACATATTGTATAAATTTCATCTTAAGGTGGAAGAATGTGTGTTGAGTATCAATATATAGTATGCATAGCTGTTGCCATCACCGCAGCATAATGTAAGAATATAACGGCACTTGACAACAGCAGCATAATACTGACAGGAAACCACAGTAAGACCATGTATTCATAGAAATGGATTGCTGATGTGTGATTTACATTTACATGATTCACACAGGAAACTTGATTATTGTGTGGAAATTGGAGAATGTGCTTACTTGCACTTCGATAACCTAGTTACAAACTCACATTTCCATGCAGCTGGTAAGTAATCAGATTTCTCCCTGACCCCCTGCTGTATTTCAACAATACATATGCTCAGGATGCAGTGTCGTATCACTACAAGAGTGAGAATGAGAGAACATGGGTTTGACTTTGACAAAAACTTTCTTACTTACCTGTGGAACTGTTTATCGTTATATTGTAACTTTAAAAAGAATGGTTGGAAAAACATCAATAAATCAATGAATTACGTTTATTTATAAAACATGTTTAAGGCAGTAGAGAGGTAAAATAAATGGGATAGTAAGACCAATAAAAACAATGAAATCATTTGTAATATAGGCTTTATATGGGAAGGAAAGATAAAAAACAAAAAAGCAAAATGTATGGCCTAGAAAAATAAATGTGTTTTCAGTCTTGTTTTGAACTGTTCTAGTGACTGGGCAGATCGGACATTAAAAAGCAGGCTGTTCCTGAGAAGGCTCTATCTCTTCTGGGTTTATAAGCCTGGATTTGGAAGCAAACCCAAAGGAGCTGGTTTGCAGACCTTAGAGCTCTGTCAGGAATGACCATGAAATCACTTGTAGGCCAATTGTATATTATTTTGCCTAGTCAGGATGGCATTGCTATACAAATTATTATACACCTGGAAACACTGTGAAACTCCATCTTGATAGAACTTCTTTTGTTACAGGTACACCTCGAGTTATCTTAATAAAGTTAATTTTACCAGTAAACATTCAGAAAAGCCAAGATCTCATCCTACTGTCCTAGATTTAAATTCTGTACCATACAATACCATACAACTTAAACAAAGCAGCAAAAATGACAATAATGAACACACTTCCCCACACCACTCACACTTGGTCTAAACCAGTGACATCAGACAGAGGAAGTGGTTGCGTGCCACTTCTTCCTGGAAGCATGGCGCGTGTAATCAAGAAGGTTAATGATTAACTTGTGAAATGTGTAAATTCAACAGTATTTGTCTTGTAACATAAGCACAACATAATACTCAACACAAATGTAGTATATACTTGAAAAATAACAAATTAAAGCTAAAATCTGGACAAAACTAAAGTAATTAAGGAAATTGAGGACAACCAACGACACCAATAAAAGTAAGAGCTGGAAATACTTACCTTATTGTTTATGCAAACCCTTTTCTGTTAAATATGCAATCATTTTAAGTGTACTTTACCCAATTTTATGTATTTTCTGAAAGAAGAGAAAAGAAAAGAAAGAAACATGAATAAATATAATGTTAAGTCTCCTTCAATAGTAAATACATTTCAGATTTTTTTTCCTGTTTGTATTTACATCTAGATATGTTGAACAACAGAACGTAAGCATCAAATCTTCCAGATTTTTAGTGAGCAAATATATTGGAACGGACTACTCCAGTTTTTAGTCTTGGCCTTTACCTTTAAAGACAGCATATGTTGTTGAAAAGATTAATCAACATGAGATAATTTTTTAATTAGAAAACAGCCCATGGAAGTAAAACCATGTGAAAAGTGAAGCCTCTGGTGTACTGTGCAACATACACAAAACAAGCCAACAGCTGATGGTGGATGTACAGTGAGGAGCTATGTTCTGTTTAATGTATCTAGATGTAAAGCCATCAAATAAAATGCTGAAATTCATATTAATCTTTTGACCCGTGCTGGTCAGTGTAAATCTAATGTCTATTAATTTGCCTTGCCATTCTAATACTTTTGAGATTCTATATATTCTTGCTGTATTTATTAGGACATATGATGCATAAAATGGAGTCATTTAATAACTATTTAGGCTTTTCAAAAATTAAATGTATAACAACTTGTTATTTAGTGAAGATTCACTAAGAACCCAGATGCCTTTTTGCAGGAAGGACATGACTAAAGTACGCACACAGATGTGGTCTGGAAGGAAGTGGTCCACATTCTGACCTGATCACTGAGCAGCTCCTGTGGAGCACTCAAGGGTAAGTCCTTTCTGAAGTACCTGTGTGGTGGCTTTCCACATTTCCACAACCAGATCCACCCTGCCAGTCCAGGTTCCATGCAATGATACAGCCTGATCCTCTTTTTATAGCGTCACTGCCAGAAACTGTATTGTTACTGCTGGTTGGTTATGCAGATGAAAGCCTATATCACTGCTCAGTTCCCCAAAAAGTGAAGATGTTACCCGTCAGCCCAGCTAATGTATTCTGACACCGTAATTGCAATACTGTGAAGAGCTGCTAAAGTTTGGAATTGCACTATCAAAGTGTGAACATCAGTGCTGTTTTAATATGTTCATGAGTCATGCAGTCAAAGTGTGACCCTGTCCATTCACATTAAATGACAACTGAGTAAACCACGTGAAAAACACCTCTTTACTATGGCACAATACATATTCTTTATAATCTCTACTCATAACACAAAATATAGGGAATAGACCAAGGCACTTCACACATACACAAGTGTTTTTGTGAGTGTGCTAGTGATGACTGGAAGACTAGCGTAATCCACAAAGGTAGATATTGGCTATCAGTTTGTAAAACAAGTGAGATGATCTTAAGGAAAGGGCTGATAACAACCATCCCAATTTCACTAAATTACCACATGTATTCATAATGATAAGCTTACTTGCATAGTGGTATGATGCAGGTGCTCTGTTGAACCATAAATAAAGGCATTATGATTATTGACACTTTTCTTTTTTTAAATTAAGCAAACACTTCCAATTCTAACCACAATGCGTCTGCATGCACTTACACGTGCAGTGTACATTTTCTCCTAATCTGCATGCTTTCATAATTACAAGCTATAAATGGCATGCATCTTAATAATTGGATTAGTTGTAATTGGCTTTTTGTTGTCCTTGCATTTGAGTAGTGTTTTTAAGTGGCAGATTGTTGCAAAAATGCTGTCCTTTCCAAAGACCAATCAACACACAGAATCTTAAACCTCTCCTCTGGTACTTGACAGAAGAGCCTTGCAGTTCTCTACTTTTGTCTGCTTGTTGATTAAGAGACTATTTTAGGTTCATGAGTCGTGAGGGAAGTATAAAGACATGCTGTCTGTAGTGTCCTTGGTTCAGCGCATAAAAATGTTCCATCTCTCTACGGCTTCATGTCTCTCACTGCGTGTACCTCACTTGTTTTTCTCTCCATGTTACTTGTCCTTCACCTTTGCCTCTTTCTCTACAGTTTTCAGAGTCCTCAAAGGCTTTACATTTTAAAAAGGAAACCGCTGCTTTTAAGCTTTTGATAAAGCTATACTTTATCTATTCTAAGAGTGGGGAGGGTTGTCTCTTTCACCAACATACTGGATGAGATTCCCCAAGGTAAACTAATAGCACTTGCTGATAATTCCCTGTTATTTGTCTTTAGTTTATTGTCTGTGGTGACCAGCTAGAGCCACTTAAGACAGGTGTTCACTATTGTCCTCAAGTTGTTATTGAATGTGTGGAGTGCATCCTTGTCAGGTCTCCACAGTACAGAGGGTTTCTGGTCTCTGAGGTATTTGACCGTACGAGAAAATAGTACAGCTTCACCTCAGATCCATATTCTTGATGAATATTCATCAAATTTACAGTAGTAGAGCTATAAATTATATAATTGTATGTATTTTTGTATTCAATACAAGTGCCCTCTAAAAGGTATAAAAAGTGCACAGAACTGAGTGGAAAAAAATTACTTGTATTTGACTCACACTTTTGAATTAAATGTAACTGAACTGACTCCTTAGCCCCCTGTTACAAGCTAAAAAGATGGAGAGCAACCAAAATACTTCACAGCTTTTATGGCTTTTAAATGTTTGATGTAAGCTGGGGCAGCAGTGACAGTGAGAAGAAAAATGGCTGCAGTCGATACGTGGTGTGTGTTGCGTGACAGATATCCCTCCATGATCTGACCCCAGCCCTGCATCAGCCCAGACAGATGCCTTTTCACACACTCACTGTGACCTAAGTGGTTTGTAGAATTGATACTAGAAATGCTTCAGCATTTATTCATTGAAATGTCAAGAGCAGGAAAACATATGGTGGTCTTGACACACACCACTCAATATAGTAGCTACTTGTACCTGCTTGTGTGGATGTGTTTCTTCGTCTTTGTGTATTGCTTAGTGAGTGCCTCACCTGTGTGCGTTTGTAGCTCTTTCTATCAGTAAATGCAGTAATGTGATGTGGCATAATGCTGAGAGTACCAAGAATATCACTAGCCACTTGTCACCTCATGCTGATAGAGACTGAGAGGAGATGGAGAGAATGGTTTGGGGAGCCTAAAAAAAAAAAGACTTAGGTTTACTTCACTCCATGTCAACATGCCAAGAGAGGCTGGTAAGGCCAACAGGAAGAGTGCAGTTGCAAGACTCTTAGCAAATGAAGGAAAACAGAAAGCACACACTTTTGCTAGTCCACCAACTGATCTACAAGGTTTAATGTGAATGCAGCACCATTTTGCCATTTATATTTGATGCCCTGGTGAGGATAGTGGTTCCACATTGGACCAGTATCATGAAAACAATCTTAAGTGCTCTGGTACAGTTGTGAAAACATCTGTAGCACAAAAATCTGGGCTACTCTGCCACGTTTGTTGTTACTCGCCTTCCCCATTTGTTCCCCTGCCTCTCTGCGAGTTTTGTATTGGACTGGACAGCCTTCCTTGTAGTATGATTTTGTATTTCCGGTAACCATGCTGTTAAATGCTATGCTGCTTTTTATGTAAACTGATTGTTTAATTGCCATGTTTTTTTTACTACTGTTGTAGCTGGAGTTAATGTAGCATTTTGGCCTGTTGCTTTATGTGTGAATTGTTTCATTGCCATGTGCTAAGACCACAGCCAGGCATTTTGTTAGCATTTACTTTGCATGTGCTCAGTCTTTAAGGCCTAAGAGCCTTTTGGACAATATAGTCTTCTGTTTATTTACTTTCTTTGTTTGACTCCTAGTTGGCAATTTGTTAGCATCTTTGTTGTTTTTAGCATGCTGTATTCAACTATCAAAAGCTCCCGCTTTTGGTTAAACTGTTTATAGTAAAACAATACATCACTTATTGCTTGCTTAATTGGCAAATTGTATTATATTACTTCCCGTCACTAGACAAAAGGGGAATGTAATATTAATTAATTCAGGTTCAAGTAAAACATTAAAACAATAAAAAGATAAAACAAGTACTCACAATG